>OVAN01013346.1:0-12915 GCA_900406275.1 Anastatica hierochuntica
TAGAGTTCAGAATTCTTCTCCAACGAAGTACAGAAGTATGAAATCTCTCTCAAGGGATACAAAGCTCAAAAGTCTGTTCTCAAAACTCAAAAATAACATAATCGAAAACAGAAAATCGAGTCTAGGTCATAATGTATGAAACTCGGTTCAAAATAACTTCGGTTTGTGTCTTCAGAATCTGGTCCGAAATCGGGACAAGGATCGATCGATCCATGTCCCTTCACAGGACAAGGATCGATTGATCCATGTCCCTCTGTGTGGACATTTCTTCAGTCTTCTTAAGACTTCCTTTGGTGCTTGAATTGCATTCCAAATGCATTCTTTTAGTCCATTCAAGCTCCGTTCCTGTAAAAACATCAAAGAACACAAAACCGCGCAAAAACGATCCGAATACATACTAAAAACCATAAATCTCGTATAAAAACCATAGTGAAACCGATAAAATATGAATACATCATATGCCTTTGCAATATGGGATATAAGATAATTTCTAAGGTCCTATTTTTACGATTAAAGAAGGTTCTTCCGCAATTGGTGTATGAAACACAATCGGCCTTTCTCTCAGGCCGGTTGATATCGGATAACATTCTCATTGCACAAGATATATTTCATGGCATGCGCATGAACTGTAAATGCAAATGTGATTGTATGGCAATCAAAACGGATATGAGTAAGGCGTATGATCGCATTGAGTAAACTTTTTTGGAGGCAATTTTGACTACATTGGGTTTTGGCGCAAAATGGATATCGTGGTTCATGTGGTGTGTAAATCAATGTCGTATAGGGTGCTCCTTAATGGAAATCAAACAGAGACTTTAGTGCAAGAGCGGGGCCTAAGGAAAGGGGATCCGTTATTCCCGTACTTATTTATTCTGTGTACGGAGGTATTGGTTGCGAATTTGAGAAAACCGGAAATGAGTAAGTCAATTACGAGACTACATATAGCTAGGGATAGCTCATTGATATCTCATTTACTATTCGCAGACGATAGTTTAATCTTCTGTAAAGTAGAGATGGACCAAGGTCGGGCGGTGTTGGAAGTTTTAAGGAAATATGGGACATCCTCAGGACAAGTGATTAATTTTGACAAGTCTTCGTTCATTTTCGGGAAGAACGTTCCTGATCAAACGAAGGAACACATGAAGAATTTTTTAGGTATTTCTAAGGAACGAGTTTTAAGGGAAGATATTTCCGCAAGTCTCATCCATTATTTTCGAAGAAACCATACTCACCATCTTTTGGATGGAAGGTGCATTTATTGCGGCAAGGTACCCGGTTTGGGTTAGGCTCGGGAATAGAAATTTCGGTCTGGACTGATCCTTGGATACCTGATGTATACCCACGACCAACACAGGGAGAAGGTAGTTGGGTTCACCCTAATTTAAAAGTCAACTAGCTGATAAACCCATAAACAAAGGACTAGTATAATCCATTATTACAACAACTCATGGACCCAAAAGACATAGCGTTTATTCGTGGAATGAAGCCTAGTAGAAATTTCAAAAAAGACATTATGCTTTGGCATTTTACGACATCAAGTAAATACTCCGTGAAATCTAGATACCGACTCCTACGAGAGATGGAGAAGGAAGCCCTCGGGTTGGTAGAAGAGGGGCCAAATACTAACCCATTGAAAACATATGCATGGAAGTTGGATTGCCCTTTAAAGATTCAACATTTTATGTGGCAGGTAGCATTGGATGTTCTGGCAACCTCGTCACGATTAGTGCAATGAGAGAGTACTAGTGGCATATTATGTGCAACTTCCATGCATATGTGCAACTTCGGTAAGAGTATGGAATCATTCGATTCCTATACCGCCTCACAGATTCTCACCAGACTCATGTTATATGAATTTGGATTATCTTTATTGGAGAATCTCATCGGGAAGATCAGAATGGAAAATTTAGGGTCATTCCTTGGATAATGTGGTTTATTTGGAAAGCGATGAATAAAAAAGTATTCTAAGAAGTAGAATCAGAGGTTGTGACTATACTTGAACAAGCACATACTGAACATGCGACATGGATTAGAGTGCAAAAATCCCCCTCAGAGGTTCATCACGATCAGATTATTTCATATAGAGGTACATCTAGGAATCATTGTAGAGTGGATGGCTTATGGAAACTATAGAACCCAAAAATCTATCGTTAATTAATTTATATATCTCCACAATACAAATTATTTTATTTTTAGTTTCTGGCAAAACATATATACATTACATGCTCCAGTTTTGTAGTACAAAATCACATCATAGACTATAATTTATAGCCATGCTCCTTTTACTTTTTACTTTTAGCTGAGACTCTTGATTGTTGTCGCATTATTTTTACCGTCTGAATTACGAAATTTGGGAAGAATAGCAGCAACCTCTCTTTTCTTGTTCTCCTTTTGCGTATCCTTTAAAAAAAAGGGCTAACACATAATCCAAAAAAAATAAAATAAAGGGACAAGTGGAACTTTGTGGAGAAAAAATTGAAACCGCCAAGTAATAATCAACTCTAGTGTAGTATCAAACTAAACAAGAAATTAATTAACATTATAATACCCTAATTTGGACAGAGATTAGTAGACTAATATTTTTTTATAACAATACATCAACTATTGTATTCATTTTAAATTACGTACTTATATACTAACCTATTAAAAACGTTATTACAACAATTTTAATTTGTTATTAAAGTAATAATTTTAAACTATACTAGATTAGTCCAAAAATATATAAAACTTTAAAAATCAAAAAGTTCCAAAAATTTTTTAAAAGATCTAAAAAACCTTTAAAAATAAATTTAAAATTTTATAAATAATAATAAAATCTATGAATTCTTAAAATAAATAAAACTAAAAAATAAAATTATTTGTTTTGATTTAAAAATATTTAATTTGAAACAAAAGAAACTTGTAATACGAGATTATAAAGAGAGCGTTATTGTTTAATCATAGTTTGGTTATTGGTTCGAATTATTGATATTTATTAATGTAATATGTTATCAACATAAAATTTTATTATGCATCATAGTTGTTAACGTATGTAATACTTGAAATTGTCTAATTATCAAAGTTTTAAAAAAATCTTGCACAAAATCTACCGTTAATTAATTTCTATATCTCCACAATACAAATTATTTTTTTGCCTCCATTTTTTTTACAATTGGAGAGTTGTTTGGTAAAGTCCACCTAATAAAATATGAGTTTTTTCCCCTCAAACTTTAATTATATTATTTTGTATTCATTAAATAACTTTGGTATTTGAAAAAAAAACTTTGGTATATGCAATTTATATGACATATTATGCATATGATTATAATATTTTACATATTCGATCTTGCTAAAAACAACAACAATCCTAATAACATTAATTTTAGAATATCTTAATCCTACTACATTCAGTGCTTTTAGTCAATAAAAATATAAAAGATAATCTTTAACAATTCATATATATGATTATTTTAGATGTTAGTGAATTAATAAACTTATTGTAGAAAAGATGATTGTTTTGTTGAATAATGTTATTTACTTTCTATGTTTCATTTTCGGTGAAGTTTTATGGAGATCTTTCGTTTCAATATAAATGATGTTTTCAAAGATGCAAAAAATTAAGGTATTTGAATCTTTGACCAATTATATTATGCAATCTATTTTTCAGTTGAAATAGTTTTAGTTAATAATGTTTTGTGTAAACAAGGTAAATTGTATGAAAATTTATAATTAGTAAGCAATGTGTATATACTTTAAACATCACTTAAAATGAAACAAAAGAGTATTTGTTTAGTTTTGTTGGCGATTGGTTGTGTTGCAGCTGTAAATTAATTGCTGTAGAATTTGGTTTGTACACGTTTTTGCTGTAGCCGTAGAATTTTGGCTTTAACTATTTAAAATTAGAGTGGTAAGAATTGTTAAGACTTTTAGTTTTTTTTGTCATTGTAGTTTAGTGGCAAATAGTTCCTCTTACTAAAGGCAGGTGCAGGGTTCGAACCCTGGTTTCGTGAGATGGATGTAGAGGTAGTACAACCACTAGTCCACTTGCTCCTCTCTGTTAAGACTTTTAGTTCTTTCTAAAGTTTTTACAGTTAATTTTTTACCAATCATATTTTAACTAACTTATTATTATTCACAGTTCCTAAAATCTCTCACAACATTAATTTCCTATTTTTCACTGTTTTATTTTTTTCCTAGAGTCATAATAATTTGACTTTTATTATTTTTTTAAAGTCACAGCTTTAAAAACTAAAACCAAAATTATTTGAAATAACTTTACCGTCACAATCAATATTTAAAGCCTTGAACAATTAGCCTCTTAAAATGTGTCAGTAAATCTTAAACATATGCTCTAAAATATTTTTTAGTACGAAAATTTAAATAACATTTATAGTAGCATACTTATATTGAAAAGTAAATAATTAAACTATATATGCAAAATATTAATTGAAAGAATAGTACATGGATTATTTGTATATGAATAATAAATTACTATAATATGCCTATGTATTTATAATATATCAGTCTTTATATAAAAACATTAAAATGTATGAAGTGATACGAAAAAATATATTATGCATTTTAAGTCATATAATAATATTATATATGTTAGTACATTGAAAAGAGCATTGGACAGAGAAAAAAAATCCTACATACCATTTTCATTTCTACAGCGTCAAGATTTGTAGTTTCAGTAAATAAGGTTTCTACAGCTATATATTTTTTTGTTATCAGTCGAGTGGCTTAGTAATTTTTTGAAAAGGGCATCGCCCCCAGGTTCGAATCCAAATAAGTGAGCTTGGCAAACAGAGGTGGTAACCACTGTACCACTTGTACCGCTCGCTATATTTTATTTTTTGAGCTGTATGGTTGAAAATATATAAAGTATGATGGGTAAATTTTTTGGCTGTACAAAAAAATAGAGGTTGTAAGTAGTTTGTACAACCCAACCATTCATCACCTTTGTTTATTTAAAAATGAATTTATCTTATATCATATTTAAAAATTAAATCAAATATTTTAAAGACATAATATTAGTTTTTTTTTGACAACATAAACCTTTTTCATTAAGAATGCGGTAAGGAGATCTCCTCTAGGGAGATACCACAAAGAACCGCCGATCTTACAAAGGTGAGGATACCATCGTATGCTCTTGACTTACTACTAAAGCAATACATACGGAAGCTTAAAGGAAAAACAAATAAAAGCGAATCTAAACTAGGATAGATATTTGCTCCATCTCTGGTGCAGGACAATATATGTTGGCTCGATGCCAAACAAAACGAACACCAATGCCACTGTAGAAACTTCGAAGTCTCTGTGGTTGAGAAACTCCATACTTGCGTCGGAAGTGTCGAAACACTAGATCCCTGAAAAGGGTGGTCACGAGCAGGACGAGAGCGAAATCGCGCGGCTCAATATCTTGCTAAAACGATGTATTTGCCGGACTTTGGAGGAAACCAACTATATTCATCTCTTGAGGTCATCGGGATTAGATAAATCCTTAGGATAATGGGAAATTTTACTAGAGAAGTCATCTCCATCATGGAATAGATAATTACTATAGTAACTAAACCGTAGTCAAAAGGACGATAACATCTCTCCATAATGAAGGAGCTAAAATTAGCGAGAATCAGCGATAATGTGGATGCGATGAGCAAATAACACCGATTTCCTTCAACATAACCGGGTCGAGGTAGATTAGAGCTATATGATCAAGGCCTCCAACCAATTAACCTCATTACTACAATTGCTCTATATGTGTCACTTAAAAGCCAAGACTCCACACTTAGAGCTTGTTTCGTCGATTTGAGGTATGGATTACATATAAAACAGTTGTTGATCTCATCTCTATAGGAAAGATGGAGCCAAACATTAGGAATAATAGTTCGATCTTCCTTAAAAAGGCTTAAGTACTTTGCCAATAAAAGACAATGTACGAATCTGAGACATAGGAATGTCTTCAATGCTGAGATTTCTAAGACATTCTCTATTAAGAGGAAAGATAATGGCATGAATTTTTCCAGAAAGGAAGATAAATAACACTCCATAAAGTAGGATCACTGAGAACTTACTTCATCATCACTGAGGGCTCTAGCAGAGTCGTCCCAAGAGGGAGATTTGTCGTCGCCGTGAGTGATGCGCCTGAACTCTTCTTCAATTGAGGAATCACGATGTATGGATCCAGCGCCAGGCAGGTAAAACGCCTAACTACGAGGCTTAGATCTGAGGCGGCATAAGGCCTTTTTACAAGAGCAGAGAGGATGATTGGCGACTGTAAATTCTTCCGGGAAGAGAACACCTTCGCCATCACCGAGATTGACATGGCCGCTCCTAAGAGAAGGTCTTCGGGTCTTGTGCCCGTGATGCGGAATGCAGCAGGTGAGAGATCCAGACTCGACACTGACCCTACACTCAACCAGAGAGAGCGCCAACGAGAGGATTTGATCCAGGTGGTTTCTCCTATTTTGTCGCCGCCGCGGACACAGGAAAGCAAGGCTATCCCGACGCCGGTGAGCTCTAGCTCCACCGGCGTCGAAAAACGAGATTATTGAAGATGCCTTGATGTTCGTGCTTGGGAGAGAGGCTGCTAGGGCGGACTGACAGAATATTAGCTCTTTTAAAGAAATAAATTTGAATTAACTTTTTAATAGGTTAGTATTTTTTCCATTTTTTGTTTGTAAATCAACTCATTATTTTCTCTTTCAGATAGTTTACTTTACAATGTAATAAACAATTTTCTATAAAAAAAATGTTTCAATAGCTTTTAAACAACTTAAAGATACAAACCCAAAAACTTGAATGTCAACTTTGATTGGCAAATTAGAAGGTTTCCATAAAAGTTATTAACTATAAAAGAGAGAAAGCATTAGAGTGAGAAAGAGAACAACCTATTTCAACGTCGTCGTCTCCTCCGGTTCGGTGCATCGCCAGTGTTGGAGTCTCTCCTTTCCCCTTCGCTGCTTTTCATTTTGCCTTGGAAGACTCTTCTCTCCTCTTCTCGACATGCACGACGGCTCTGAGAGTTCGATTCAACATATTTGAGATTGGATCTCTTAGATTTTGTGGTTCTCGGGTCTTCATGGAGTCTCGGTGAGATGAGCTGGAAGGAGGCGGTTCTCTGAGGTCGGATTTTAGGGATTCTGTGGCATAGGTCGGAGCGATTTTCAGTTTAGTAGCTCCAACTTGCTCTTGAAGAAGATGACACGTGACACGGGTCAGCCCCTTTACTTTGGATCTCTTATCCGCGGTGGAGTAGTTGGAGGTTGTAGCTGATTACTTCTCACCTCTTGTGTCATAGTGGTGAGGTTCACTCGGACTCCCTCGGGATGAAACCCATTAAGGTTCGAGGCTCGGACAAACCATTACTTTGATGGCAACTTTAACCTCGAGGACTCACATCACGTCATCACCAAATTCATTGCCATAAGAAGCTCATTGATGGTAAGATCCCCTGGGCAAAGCGTGATGGCTTTGGTTTTATCTCTCTATGCAGATCTTGGAATGAGTGTTGGTGATGGAGCAGTCATCTTCACCCGCCTTTTAATCATTTCGAGGACTAGGAGTTCTTTCTCTCTGAGAGGTGATTCCTCAATCATTTTGGCTTTTGTTAAAGGTTCAAAGGTTATGGCTCTAATCGGGTGAAGAAGGGTCTAGTTGGGAGTGATCGACAACAGTGGTGTCACGACATATGGTCCAAGTGTTTTAATATGATTTTGTGGAGATCAATTGCATTGTAACGAAATAACACTCTTCAATCAAATTCTGAAGCATCCGATGAAGACTCATCTGATCTTTCTGATGAAGAAGAATCAAATTAGGGAGATATTTGCCTTTTTGGTTCTTTTACGATTTGGTTCTGAAACGCAATCTGATCTTGTGATGATCATCACTCTGATTCAAAATGGCTCCTTTGATTTGGCTTTAGAATTCATTAGGATTAGATCGCTCTTGGTAACCTGCTTTTATGGTATAATTAGGTGATTTAAGAGGCGATTCATACAATTTTTAGAGTAATATGAATTTATTCTCGTTGTGGTAAAAAAATTGCAATGACGATAGACGGGCAACGTCGGTTCCGATTGTGTTCGTACTAGATTTTGAATCATTGTCACTATGGTTAAAGCCTTTACAGAGGCATAGTGGTCGAAAATCTATTATACCAAAATTATTTGATTAATAAAAAAGTTGTTGAGCCAAAAAAAAAAATTTAAAGATACAAATGTTTTTGTTGATCAAAGTTTTATTTAGAAATATTTATGTTTTTGTTGATGAAAGTTTTCTTTAGAAATATTTCTGAGCTCTGCCTTACCCTTTTATAATTATGAATACAATGATCTTCCCCATGAAGATGATAAATAAACGTATATATTAGTGTCTGTATATATATATATACATAATACACATACGTTTACTGTATATATATGTGTGAGGGATAGGTGAGTAATTACTGTGGTTTAGTTTTATTGTATTTAATGTCGATTTATATGTAAACAAAAGGCTGTAAATGTATAAATAGGTGTGTGTAATCATCACAAATTTTGGAATGTGACAACACATTGTCAATCTTTTGTCTCTTTCTCTGTTTTTATCTCTGATGGGCTCTAAATACTGTTATTATTTTTCTTAATTATTTTCCGAAATAAGGAATCAAAAGTAAGTTTTCAAATTGAAGAAATGTAACATGCATGCATGCTCTGCTTATTACGAATCCTTCAACGCTCAGATTCTGCAAGTCAAAAATCTCTTATACCAATATAGAAAGTGGGGCAGGACGATTTTTAATCAGAACTTACTACATTTGTCTTTTTGCCAACTAGGAAAGTTTTCATTAGACCTCAAAATAATATGAAACACAAATAATTTCCTAGCACTATTGGATTTTTAATGCCTATGCCACTGTTAGTACGTCTACGTTGTGATTATAATGTTGGTTCTATCAAGGGCTCATATCTTGGTTAACTTTATATAATATTTCTAAATTCCATTCACCCATATCCCTTCACTTTACTAATTCCGTATTGATTTATTTATTTTATCACAAGCTATAGATTTTAGAGTAGATTTCACAAAAGAATATCTTTTCAATTTTCTTTTCTCATAAGATGTCTTTCTTGCCAAATGACATTTTTCTTCAATTTCAATACAGTTTTGGACAATCCATTTTGGATGAATTTATTTTTAGTGTGTATATTTTTTAAAAATTTATTTTTTACCAAATCTATTGTTTAAAATAGATCTATTGGTGAAATTCTAAAAATAATTAAGCAAAAAGATTTGTAAAATAGATTTAACTGAGAAATCGTGGACTAATATCTTGATTCATATGTAAAATAAATTCAGATAGTGGTATATCTTGATTGTTGGTGTATACTTTAAAAACATTTGAATAGTTCAAGAACGTTGATTAATCCATTTGGATTGATCCACCAAAAAGGATTGTAAAGAATCACATTGGCCAATCTATTTTGGATGAATCCATTTGAATTGATTTTAACAAGTCATCTAGAAAAGAAGTTGAAGTGAAAGCCATAATCAAATTTTAATCTTTCTGTAATTTTAGATGACAATCCAATTTTAAAACATATGTTAATATTATATTTTATGCGTTTTAAACTATGGACACATTAACATGTTTCATTTTACCTAGTCCAGATGAATTAGCCCTGTATTATAAAACAAAGATGGAGAAATCAGTAAATTCGAGTAATACTAGTCCACTATATTAACTGTGAATGTTTCCAGATGGACTAGTCTCGCCTATAATCCATTTAAAAACATTTGTGATATCTCTCCGAATCTAATTTTTGACACAAAAACTCTTCACATGTTGTTGTAAAACCCAAAAGATAGATTGAAATGATTTTTTGGTGAGTAGTTGAAAAAAAAGAATTTGACTAAAGAATAAAGATGAAGAAGAGAGAGAGAGAATGTGAGAGAAATATATTGAAAAATAAAAATAGAAAAATGAGAAAGAAATACATTAAAATAATTTGAGAGAATGGGAAAAGTTGAAAGGGAAAAATCGATCATAGTCACAATCTCTCGTTAATGGCAATCAGGAGATCTCTGTCTCTCTCAATCTCTGTGAAAATTAATAGTTGTCATAACTCATTTTGTCACAAACAATAACTGATAAGCATGGAAAAGAAAAAAAGGGAAAAAGTTATTGGTTCAATGATTTAATGGATTTGAAAATTTTAGTGAATTTTATTTTTTCTTCACAAATCCACATATTTCAAAATCAGACTAGTGAATTTCATAATCTGAATAAATAAATTTCAAAATCAAACTGGTGCATTTTGAAAAGAAATGAATTTCAAACAAACAACTATTAATCTTGAAAATAAAATTTGAAATAAATATAAAGATAAATACAATTTCAGTTTTTTTCCGTCTATCGTCGTATAAAATCTCTCAACATATTTGTCGCATTGGTTGCTCTCAGCTGGTTAGCGTGTTCTCTTTGTTGATTTTGAGTTGCAAAAACTTTATCATCATCGTTATTAATTCTTGATTGTTAGACATTTTTTTCGTAGTGGTTAACTAAACAAAATTTTCAAAATACATAGTTCAAACTCAATATTTGAATCTTTGTAATTTTATCTTCAAAACACTTATAAATCCACTCAAATCCATACACAAATCATAACTATTGAATAACACTTGATTTTAATTTGGATTTAAAAATCATAGAACCAATAACACATGATTTTAATATGGATTTTAAAATCATAGATCCGATAACACATGATTTGATTTGGAAATCCAAATCCATTAAAATCATAGAACCAATAACACCCCCGAAGAAAAAGCTGGAAAGGAAAACAAAAAAAGGAAAGAGAAAAATTCTCATAAGGGCGCAATGGTAATCTCAAATCAGAAAAGTGTCCTTTATCCGCATAGTACCTTAGAGTGAAACCACAAACTCAAAAAGTGCCTTAAAACGTAAATTCTTCTAAATTTTATTAGAGATGAAACTTCAACCTCAGCGCATTCTTAGTTAAGGAGTTAGCTAGACATTTTTGCGTACGAGGGATACATAAAAAACACATGATTGAAAAGAACTAAAAACATTACGAACATCACAGAGGATCATATGTAGATCATTATGAGATTCTTCTCGTTACAGAAAATTGATTAGGACCAAAGAGTCAGAGACAAAATAGATCTCCATCAACCCTAAAGTTAGGGTCTTTGACGATAGCCATAAACATTTCATAAGCTTCAATCATCAATGTTGAGGTGATATGAAACTTGATATATGAAATCTCGCATAGTATCACATCTGCATTTGAGCATGACATAACACCAAATCCACAGTTAAATAAGTAAAACCCCAAGCCGCTTCACTAGAATAATACATATTCATTTTTAGAGAATTAACTATTGGGGTATCGGTATGCGTAGCTTGGGTTTATCTTCCTGAGTCGCCATCCAAGCTCTTACATCTCTCAATGCCATACTCACCACTTCCACCTTGGTCATACCTTGATTTGAGAAAAGGCAAAGGTTTCGCGTCTTCCACACATGCCAACACACCTACGCGAAAAGATTTGTATCATGAAGACCTGTTGGTGGTAAATTGACAAACCTGTGAACTGTGTTTAAAAGATCATCAAGTGAAGGCAGATTAGAAAACGTCAGAATCATTACAAGAACCAACTCTCATGCACGTTGTGAAAAAAGACAACGAAAGAGAACATGGTCTTATGTTTCCTCCATATTACATCAATTGCATATACCACCAAAGACTACCTCTCGTCTTCGTAACTGAGACCCAACGACCAAAGCTCCAACCATCGCTTTCCAAAAGAAAGACTTTACTTTCAAAATTGTCTTTAGACGCCAAATTCGATTTCGCCTATCAAAAACCTAGTTTTAATCTCTGTTAACACTTTGCATCTCAATTCGATAGCCTGATTTGAAACTATACCTGCCATTTTTATTTAATAACCAAACCAAAGTATCTCTTACCCTTCTCTCAGTAAGAGGGAGGCGACGTAAAAGCTCCTCACAGTGAGGCATATGTCGTGATACATCTGCCTGATTCCAAGTTCTATGGTTCTGATCAATAAGATCTGAGACTTTGAGGTCAAAGCTATGAGGTGGAGCTGGTCCCATTAGCATGACATGCATATATGTAGCCAACCAGGGGTCCTGCCAGACCCAAACCGAGCTACCATCACCTATCAGCTAGCCCAGGCCCTTGCGGAGAATCTCCTAGCCATGTAAGACACCTCTTCAGCCATGGGAGCAATTAATTGGAGTCTTAACTTCCATCAAGTCTTCACCCCCGTAGTACTTTGCAAGGAAAATGCATGATACCAGTGCAGAGGGACAATGAATCAATCTCCAGATAACTCCGCTAGTAATGCATGATTTTGAGCTTCAATTAAACGATAGCCAAGTCCTCATGAAGCCTTTGTAGCCACCATTCTTTCATAAAAGATCCAAAAAATCTTTTTCTTATCTAGGACAGATTGAATTCATTACACAGTGATACTAGAAGCTTAAAGCAAGTCACAACAAAGGTCGGGATAGATGAGAACATTTACTTAAGCATTATCTCTTTCTTTGACTTGGAAAGAAATTTGTTAGCCAACTCAACGCCTTCTGTCGAATACGATCCACAATAGTAGTGAAAATATCTCGCTTCCTTCTACCAGAATTCTTCAAAAGACCCAGGTATTTACCGTTACCACTATCTTGGTGAATATTCAGAATTCTCTTCACTATCAATCATCTAGTTGTAGGTTTTTTGGAGGTAAATGTGATGGACGACTTATAAGTATTGATAAATTGGCCAAATTTTTGTTCGTATGATCGTAAAATCCCCTAAGAACACAACAACTAGCCGTATCAGATTAACAGAAGAATATTGTATCATCTGTTATGAACCGAACCATTTAGTGGCTGCCATAACCGAAGACCCAT
>OVAN01013347.1:0-12913 GCA_900406275.1 Anastatica hierochuntica
CGATCCGCCACTGAACAAGTATGGACATCCAAATATTTTGTCACCCAAAATTTGTTTGCCTCGTTCTTCACACTCGCTCTAAGTTTCCATCCACATCCTTTCACAGAACAATGTGCAACAAATAGAGTAGTCGTTGACTTGTATGCATATAATGAAAATTGCTGCATGACCGCCGTTGTTCGCAACTCTATCTGTAACTCTTCCTTGCAACTAAAACTTTTACCAACACAAATATTGCTGTTCCATGTTGCATTGGCTCTTGCTCCGTTCATAACACACCGCGCTTCAGTATCATCTACATCTTCATCCTCATCTTTCACTTTTCCATACTTAATGTAGTCTTCATCATCCGTGTAAATATCGACCTTATCTTCATTTATCTTAACATCTTTATCCGATCCTACATCCGAATATTCATCTTCACATATATCCTCATTATCCGAACCTACATCTGTTTGTTCATCCCCACACATATCCGCATCTTCATAAGTCTCACCATCAATCTCGAGTCGACTCGAAACACATAAACGTACAACATGCATTCTACTTAGCTCGATCAAACTCTGAACTTGTCTATCACTTGTGATATACATAGGAGGAGTATCTAGATCCGTTTGTTGCAACATTGAAACCGATAGAGAGTAAGATAATTCAACAAAGCTCCGCTTTCCCAGCTTGTATTCATCTTGCGCCATTTGAACAAGTTTACCATGGGTACAACCATCACTCAAAACGAACATTTCCCTCCTTTGCGAGTATCCACAACAAAATTCCATGAATTTTCATTCATCGTCCATGCACCATAAACAGCAGGCAAGTTCACCATCTCTGCAAGAAATAAACATTTAAACTTATTAGCGATCAAGATCCAAAAAAAGTTATTATACACATGCAAAATACATATCTTCAAAAATTATGTGTGAAGCAGACTTCTTTAGCAATCTACTCCATACAAAGTAGACTTCTAAAGAAGTCTACTAAAAAAAGACAGAGTAGACTTCTAGAGAAGTCTACTCGAAAAGACAGAGTAGACTGCTATAGAAGTCTACTCGGAGTAGACTTCAACAGAAGTCTGAAAGTAGACTTCATTTAGGTTAGTTATGTAATTCTGATTTATTTCTAGTAGACTTCTAGAGAAGTCTACTAAAAAGTAGGTTATTTTTGTAGTTGACCAAATTGTTGACTTTCCGAGTAGACTTCTAGAGAAGTCTACTTAGTTTAGTTTTGTAGTTGACAAAAATCACAAAATATTGACTTTTTTAGTAGACTTCTCCGAGAAGTCTACTAAGGAGTAGACTTTTATAGCAGTCTACTCGCTTTTCAGACTTCTCGGAGAAGTCTACTTAGGTTAGTTTTGTATTTGACCAAACTTTGACTTTTAGAATAGACTTCTCTACCAGTCTACTTATTCAGAGTAGACTTCTATAGCAGTCTGCTACTTTAGAACTTTCGAGAAGTNCGCTTTTCAGACTTCTCGGAGAAGTCTACTTAGGTTAGTTTTGTATTTGACCAAACTTTGACTTTTAGAATAGACTTCTCTACCAGTCTACTTATTCAGAGTAGACTTCTATAGCAGTCTGCTACTTTAGAACTTTCGAGAAGTCTATTGGAGCGTTGACCGCCTCATAATCGCAGACGTCACTAGAAGTCTATTCTGAATAATTAGACTTCTGTAGAAGTCTACTCACTTTTTGACCAAAGTTGACCAAAAAGTCAATATTTTGTGATTTTGGTCAAATACAAAACTAACCCGCGCAGACTTCTTTCGCAGTCTATTCTAGAAAGTCAACTTTGGTCAACCACAAAACTAACCTAACTTTTAAGCAGACTCCTAGAGAAGTCTGCTCGAAAAAGTCAAATATTTTGGTCAACTACAAAATTAACCTGTTTTTAGAGCAGACTGCTATAGAAGTCTGCTAAATATTTTTTTGTTATCAAAGAAATATGCAGACTTCCGGGGAAGTCTACTTTAATATTTTTCAAATACAAAACAAACCTCTGTGTTGACTAGCAGACTTCTAGAGAAGTCTACTAAGGCTGCAGACTTCTATAGAAGTCTGCAGAACGCAGATTTGAAAATTTAACAAAAATGAAGTTTTAGAGCTACCTTGAGTTAATTTGAGCTTGTTTCCGCCTCTCCAAGTGCTCAGAGCTTAAAATCGAGATGTTTGTGTCCTTATCTATGCTAAAATCGCCGGAAAAAAGAGATCCCAAAATTTGAAATTTTTTAAAACGAAAATTTGAGAGTTTTTTGGTTTGAAAATGAGAGAATATAAGATATAATGAAGTTTTGTAACAAATATTGAGCAAAAATATGAAGATATTAGCCTTAAATGTAGCATTTAGAGCTTGAGTTTGGTTGTTAATGGTGGTTGGCAAAAACTGATGATGATGACATTTTAGTAAATATTTGGAGAAGATAAGGGTGTGTTTGTATTTTTAAAATTATATTTTTAATTAAATAATTTGTAACTAATGGCATTTATGGTAAATATGAGTTTTGGAGAAGGATAAAATATGGTATTTTGAAAAATGAGGAGAGAGAAGATTAGATTTGCAATTGACCAACAATTTTAGGTCAATTGTGAAATCATCCCTTTATTCAATACTTAAATAAGTAGTTGTTATAAATTATTAATTATAACAATATATTTATTTATAATATTATTAAGTATCTATATAATTATGTAAATGCATATATATATATATTATTATTATTAAACAATATATATATATTTATTTATAATATTATTAACTATCTATATAATTACGTAAATGCATATATATTATATATTATTAATATTATTACCTATGCAAAAGAGAGACGTCAAGAGAGTGAGAATGAGAGAACAAAGAGAATGTCTTTATAATTATTAAGTTGGGGTATATTTGTTGGGAATGTCCTGAAATCATTTGTACTTTACTCTAAATAAAGTTGTAGTGTCGAGGTTCGACAAATCAGATAATATTAGGTGGTTATAATGTTTTGCTAGAGACCGCTTATAATCTATAGATTTTGAATATGTTACTAATATTATACGATCCTATAGAGTCACACACCTAAACAAATTGGATCAAAGTATTTTAAGGGTTTTGGTTATTTTATTTATATGATAAATAAAAAAATAATACTATACTTATATTTTAATATGTAAATGTATATTTGCCAATTAGTCAAATTGTATTTGACTACAAATCACACGAACACTATTGGGCTTTAGAGCATCTCCAATGTATGCCTCTATATTTTCCTCTAAAATAGAGGAACTCTATTATAGAAGTAGATTTGCTCCAATGTATACCTCTATAATAGAGTTCCTCTATTTTTAGGGGAAAATATAGAGGATTGCTACTTTTTCCTCTATATTTGGAGGCAAAAGTAGCAATCCTCTATATTTTCCCCTAAAAATAGAGGAATTCTATTATAGAGGCATACATTGGAGCAAATCTACCTCTATAATAGAGTTCCTCTATTTTAGGGGAAAATATAGAGATAAATATAGAGTGGGTTGGAGATGGTCTTAGCCCATTACATTATTGTGTATGTCAGTTGAGAAGAACGAGCTTGACTATATATCTATTGATAATTATCAAGATAATTGATCAATCTTTTTGAAACGTGTGAGACACAACAAAATCCTAAAAATTATACAGAGACAAATTGTTTGTCTAATTTTGAGATATGATCTCAACGGCGCTAGCACCCCGATTCGATTCAATTTGTGTGTGTGTGAATAACGGTAGAGACACGACGCTTGGAGTGCTTAGAAACCTCGTCCAAATCCAGATCAAAGTTTCGTTGCGTATTTTCCAGGTATATTTGATACCCCGTATATTAGATTCAAAGTCAATAATTTGCACTGTTCCTAAGAATTTAATTCGTAAATATATTTATAAAACGTTTATAAATTATTATGAATTCCAACAGTGGTATCAGAATCTTCGTGTTTGTTTTTGATTTTGAATCGAAAAAAAGGTTCGCTTATGTACGACAATATGTTGTATCGCATATTACACATGTTTGACCTTTACGCATCTGTTTTACACATTTGTTTCTTTATCCGGTATAGAGACTTGTTTGCGCATGATTATTTGATTTATTCTAATGTTTGAATAAATAAATAATAGAAAATATATCAAATCGTTGATTTGTTTAATAATAATAATTATTTTAGTTAAGTAATATTTTGGAAGATAACTATGTATTCCAATATTTATTTAATTGAATATTCTAATAAGATTAGAATTCAAAAATTAAATAAAAGATAATAAATAATTAACAATTTAATTGCTATGATAATTTATAATTCATTTAAAGTACATATAAGATATGTATTAGTTGAATTTATATTTTATATTAGATATAAATCTTAAATATAAAATTAAATTGAATAAAAATTAATTTCAAGTATTTTGATGTCTATCCAATCTTGTCAACTGTCAAGACTTGTTTCGTTGTGTGATGGGTCTGCCAGGCAGGGTGTCCACAATTACATGAGTAAGGCAGATGGTAATGATTACCATATGAAAAGAGATTGGTTCATTTGACTAGGCTATCAAAATGGTTTTGGGCTTAGAGACATAGAGTTGGATTAGACATAAGATATCATCCACAACCAAGAGTTATATTAGATATAATTAGCAGTGTGGTTGCTTACTAAATAGCTGGAGTTTGGGTGATGGGCCAAATCTCACTCGAATTACAGTGAAATATGGATCTTGGATCACTATATTTATTTTGAGGAATTTTTTAAATATAGTGTGAGTTTTCACAATTGTTTGGAATACTCATATCTCATGACCATCATATTAACCTAAGTTTTTCTTTTCTGCCAGTTATGTCATACTCTCTAAGTTCCTCTTCATTGCATATGTTCTTGAGAAGAACACATTGGATGAATCAAACCTCCTTAAACAATTGGAGGGTCTGGAGAAGAAAACTTTTGAGATTTCTTCTCCCGGTATTTTTGTTATAGAAGTAAATGTTACTACTTCTGGTTCTACTTCTTGGGCATTGGATACCGATTATGATACTCATATTTGCACAAATATGAACGGCCTCAGCAATAGTAGAACTCTGGAGAAAGGACAAGTTGACCTAGGAGTTGCTAATGGAGCAAAAGTTGTTGCCTTAGCCGTAGGAACATACCAATTTTCCTTACCTTCATGCATGGTTTTAGAACTTAAGAATTGCTACTATGTACCTGCCATAAACAAGAATATCATCTCAATTCCATGTTTAGACATTGGAGGTTTTGAATTCTCGATCAAGAAAAAATATTGTTCGTTCGATTATGGTGGTATATTCTATGGTAGCGCTCCATTAGATAATGGACTTTATGTTCTTGATCAAAACATGCCAGTCTATAACATTAGTACCAAAAGATTTAAGTCTAACGACTCAAATCCAACTTTCACTTGGCATTGTCGTTTAGGCCACATAAATGAGAAGTGCATTCAAAAGCTTCATAGTGATGGAATTTTGAACTCATTTGAATATGAATCATATGAAAAGTGTGAATCTTGTTTGTTGGGTAAAATGACTAAGACTCCTTTTACTGGACACAGTGAAAGAGCTAGTGCTTATTCGTAATCATATATACAGATGTGTGTGGACCGATAAGCATAAACACCAGAGGAAACTTCCAGTACTTCATCACATTTACTAATGACTTCAGCAGATATGGTTATGTTTATATGATGAAACATAAATCTGAATCCTTTGAAAAGTTCAAAGAGTTTCAGAATGAAGTACAAAACAAGCTTGGCAAGAAAATAAAAGACCTTCGATCTGATCGAGGAGGAGAATATTTGAGCTAAACTTTTAGTGATCATCTCAAAGAATGTGGAATTGTTTCAAAGCTCACTCCTCCAGGAACACCACAGTGGAACGATGTATCTGAAAGGAGAAATCGAACTTTATTAGATATAGTGCGATCAATGATGAGTCACGGAGATCTTCCATTATCCTTTTGGGCTATGCTCTAGAAACGTCAGCGTTTACGCTAAACAAATGTCTATCTAAATTAGTTGAAAAGACATCATATGAGATGTGGACAGGAAAGGTTCCTAATTTGTATTTCCTCAAGATTTGGGGTTGTGAAGCTTATGTAAAAAGGTTGATTACTGATAAGCTTGGATCTAAATCTGATAAGTGCTACTTCGTTCGTTATCCTAAGGAAACCAAAGGTTATTTTTTTACAATCCTACCGATAACAAAGTGTTTGTTGCTCGAAATTGTGTTTTCTGGAAAGAGAATTTCTTTCTAAGAGAAATATTGGGAGTAAAGTACTACTCAAAGAAGTTCGAGAACCATAGGAAGTTGCTCCGATTTCTCAGGATGAACGCCGATTGGATCTACAAAGAGTTGTAGAATTCACACCTGTGGAACCTGAGGTATGTAGGTCCGAAAGGAGCCGTCATGAGCCCAATAGATTTGGAGAATGGGTGATGGATCATCATGATATATTGATGATAGAAACTGATGAACCTACATTTTACGAGGAAGCAATGATGGGCCCAAACTCTGATAAGTGGTTAGAGACCGCTGGATCCGAAATGGAATCCATGTCCGTTAACAAAGTGTGGACTTTGGTTGATTTGCCTGATGGTGTAAAAGTTGTTGAGTACAAATGGATTTTCAAGAAGAAAATGGACATGGATGTTAATATTCATATATACAAAGCAAGATTGGTAGTTAAGGGTTTCACACAAATTCATGGTATTGACTATGATGAAACATATTCTCCAGTCGTGAGGCTTAAGTCCATTCGGATTTTCCTAGCTATTGATGCCTATCATGATTATGAGATATAGAAATTGGATGTGAAACCACTTTCCTTAATGGTTATCTTGAAGGGATGTGTACAGGACACAACCTGAAGGTTTCACAGTTCCTGAAAGTGTTGGGAAGGTATGCAAGCTTCATTGTTCCATATATGGTTTGAAGTAAGCATCCCGGAGTTGGAATCTTCGTTTTATTGAAGCAACCAAAGAGTTTGATTTCATTAGAAATGAAGAAGAATCATGCGCATACAAGAAGACTAGTGGGAGCGCAATTGCCTTTTTGGTATTGTATCTTGATGACATACTGCTCATAGGAAACAATGTTCCTTTGCTTTAGTCTGTCAAGACTTGGTTAGGAAGTTGTTTCTTGATGAAATACATGGGAGAAGCCGCTTACATTCTTGGAATAAGGATCTATAGAGATAGATTGAACAAGTTTATCGGACTGTGTCAGGATACTTATATTGATAAGATCTTACATAGGTTCAAAATGCATGATTCCAAGAAAGGTTTTCTACCAATGTCACATGGCGTAGTTCTTAACAAGACTCTGTGTCCTTCGACACCTTATGAGTGAGAGCGCATGAGTAGGATTCCAAATGCTTCTGTTATAGGATCCATCATGTATGCCATGTTATGCACTCGACCAGATGTTGCATGTGCTTTAGCATGACGAGCAGATACCAATTTGATCTAGGTGAGAGTCACTAGATGGCAGTTAAGAACATCCTTACGTACTTAATAAGAACTAAGGATAAGTTCTTAGTTTATGGAGGAAGTCAGGAACTTGTTGTGAGTGGTTACACGGATGTCAGTTTTCAGACAGACAAAGATGATTTCCGATCACAGTTTGGATTCATCTTCTGCCTAAATGGAGAAGCAGTGAGCTAGAAGAGTTCCAAGCAGAGCACCATCGCAGACTCTAAAACTGAGGCTGAGTACATAGCTGCTTCTGAAGCAACTAAGGAGGTTGTTTGGATTAGGAAGTTCATTGTTGAACTAGGTGTGGTTCCTAGTATTTCTGCCCCAATGTATCTTTATTGTGACAACAATGGAGCCATTGCACAGGCAAAAGAACCTAGATCACACCAAAAATCCAAACACATTCAAAGACGTTACCACCTCATTCGTGAGATTATTGATAGAGGAGACGTGAAGATTAGCAGAGTTCCAACGGATGCAAATGGTGTTGATCCTTTGAAAAAACCTCTTCCGCAGCCAAAGCATGAGAGTCATACTGCTGCAATTGGCATTAAATTTTTAAAGATGTGATCTTAATTCTAGTGGAAGGTTTTATTTTAAGATATGATGTTCATGTTTACATACATTTGAATTTATTTCAAATTGATGAAATTTGTTTCTGTATTATTTAGTTATTGGAAATTGAATAATAGTCCCAAAATAATTTATATCATTCTTATAGGTCATCAAGTACGTGACTTGATCATGAAACTCTATAAGTGATAAATGACAAAAATAATTGTGGTCCATAGTCAGATTATTAAGCAGGGACATTAATAACTATGAATGACTAGTATGTGAGGTGACTGATGACTAAGTTTCATGGAGTCATTGATATGCCGTATTAAAGTCAATCACATAGATAGATGTGTTAGAGAACACATTATCGGACTGACCCGCTATGAGAACTCTACAAGATTGTTATATGGATGTCATTAGAGTTTCTCATTACAGCTATAGAGTTTAGTCATTTGACCTGAGTTCATCATGTTTTCTTATACATGGAGTGATTCACTTTGACTTTGTCAAACGTCAACCGTAACAGGTGATTATAAAGGCATTGATCGGGTGTATTATAAAGTTTATAAGAAACATGGATGGAAAAAGAGGGGATTTTTCCCAGCTATATAATGGGAGAGATATCTTTGGGCCTATCGAAGATTTGATACTGAGAAATGCATGTCGTGCTCAAACGAGATGAATGTCAGTCGTTTGTTTATTCAATATAAATTAGAGTTCGATAAACGTGGTTTGGCTATATAAGGATGACATTGTTTCTTGCCTTATGGTCATAATAAGATATAATGTCAAAGGGATTATTGGAATAGATGATTTCAGTACAAGTGGAAGATTGTTGGGAATGTCCTGAAATCATTTGTACTTTACTCTAAATAAAGTTATAATGTCGAGGTTCGAAAAATATAATATTAGGTGATTATAATATTTTGCTAGAGACCGCTTATAATCTATAGATTTTGAATTTGTTACTAATATAATACGATCCTATAGGGTCACAAACCTAAACAAATTGAATCAAAATATTTTAAAAGTTTTGGTTATTTTATTTATATGATAAATAAAATAATAATACTATACTTATATATTAATATGTAAATGTATATTTTCCAATTAGTTAAATTGGATTTGACTACAAATCACATATACACTATTGGGCTTTAGCCCATTAAATTATTGTGTGTGTGTCGGTTGAGAAGAAAGAGCTTGACTATATATCTATCGATAATTATCAAGATAATTGATCAATCCTTTTGAACCGAGTGAGACACAACAAAACCCTAAAAATTATACAGAGACAAATTGTTTATCTAATTTTGAGATATGATCTCAATGGTGTTAGCACTCCGATTTTTTCTAATTTGTGTGCGTGTGGATACCGGTAGAGTCACGACACTTAGAGTGCTTAGAAACCTCGATCCAAATCCAGATCAAAGTTTCGTTGCATATTTTTTCAGGTATATTCGATACCTCGTAGATTAGACTCAAAGTCAATAATTTGCACAGTTCCTGGAAATTTAATTCGTAAATAAATTTATAAAACGTTTATTATTCGTTATGAGTTCCAAAAATATTTACAATGTATGAAGAACTTATTTATAAATGGTGAAATGACATAATTCACTATTTGTCATAAAGAATGAGCTCCATAATTGGACTTTAATAATACTCCCCCTTGGAGACCATTAATCGTTGTTACGTTGTATTTTCGGTTGCTTCATTAAAAACCTTTCCAGGAAAAATCCAGTAGGAACAAACCATAGCAAGATAAAAAGAGTACAACCACACAAGCTCCCCTTTAAATGAGTAGGAGATCATTTTATAGGTCTCGCTGAAAATGGATCCCAATGTTATGTACATGCTTCCTGACTATGGTAGCGGGTAATGACTTCGTGAAGAGATCGATTGCATTGTCACATGACTGGACATATCTTATTTCAATTTCTTTGTTCTTCACGAGTTCTAGAATGCATTAGAAGAATTTTGGAGGTATATGTGTAGTTATGTCACTTTTGATATATCCTTCCTTCGTCTGGGTGATGCATACAACTTTGTCTTCAAATAAGATAGTTGGCTCCGTATTTTTGAGAATTCCACTACTTGATCGGATGTGTTTGCTTATTGATCTTAACCATACACACTCTTTACTTGCTTCATGGAGTGCGATGATTTCGGCATGATTTGAAGAAGTAGCCACAAGTGTCTGTTTTTGAGAACGCGAAGATATAAAAGTGCCTCCATCCATAAAAATATATCCTGTTTGTGAACAAGCTTTATGTGGATCTGACAAATATCCTGCATTAGCAGAACTCACCATTTGGACCTTTGAATTTCTAGGATAAAACAAACCTAAATCAGAAGTTCTCTGGAGGTAACGAAAGACATGTTTAATCATGTTCCAATGTCTTCGCGTAAGAGAGGAACTGAATCTTGCCAAGAGGTTAACAACAAATGATATATCAGATCGTGTACAATTAGCAAGGTACATAAGAGGTTCAATTGCACTTAAATATGACACTTCAGGACCAAGTATCTCTTCATTTTCTTCTTGTGGTCGGAAAGGGTCATTTTCAACATTAAGTAATCTCACAACCATAGGAGTGCTGAGTGAAGTTGTTTTACCCAAGTTGAATTGTTCCAACACCCTTTTTGTATATGTAGATTGGTGTACATATTTTTGTGAATGCTCTATTTGTAGGCCAAGACAATACTTTTTCTGTCTGAGATCTTTCATCTCAAATTCTCCTTTTAAGTAATCAGTTGCCTTTTGTATTTCTCATTTGGTTCCGGTAATATTAAGATAATCAACATACACTACGATAATCACAAATCCTGACATTGTTTTCTTGATGAAAAAACATGGGCATATAGGATTGTTCACATATCATTCCTTTATTAGATGCTCACTGCGACGATTGTACAACATTCGTCCAGATTGTTTTAATCCATACAATAACCTTTGTAACTTTATTGCACATAGCTCTTTAGGTTTGGATTTTAATGCTTCTAGCATTTTAAATCCATCAAAAATTCTCATATAGATATCAGTATCTAATGACACATACAAATATGTTGTGACCACGTCCATGAGATGCATCTCTAGATTTTCATTAACAGTTAGATTCACCAGGAACCTAAATGTGATCGCATCCATGACGGGTGAATATGTTTCATCGTAATCGATTCTGGGTAGCTGAGAAAAACATTGAGTTATGAGACAAGCTTTGTATCTCATAATCTCATTTTTCTCATTTCGTTTTCGAAAGAAAACCCATTTGTATCCAACAGGTCTCAAGTTTCAGGGTACTATAGGTCCGAATACATTTCATTTATTAAGTGAATCAATTTCAACTTGTATCGTGTCTTTCCATTTTACCCAATCATGTCTCTTTTGACATTCATACACAGATTTCGACTCTGGGTCTTCATTTTCTTCATCTATTTCCTTACACAAAAGGTATGAAAAAACTTCATCCACATTTTTCATTTTATTTCATTTCCATATCTTTCTACTGTGGATGTAATTGATAGAAATTTCATGATTTTCTTCGGACTCATGATATTTAACATTGTCGTTAGATCTTTCATTCGTCTCTTCCAAAATATTTCCTGCTATTTTGGAGATATCATGCTTTTCAACTTCTTTCTTTTTCTAGGATTTTTATCCTTAGAACCAATAGGTCTTCCACGCTCTAAGCTTATTTTGGACTCACGTTTACCATCTGCTCTTTCACATCTTTGTGGCACTTAATATGAGCAGGAGCATTTGCAGCTGATATATTTGATTTAGTTACCATCTTAGTATCTGCAAATCCATCAGGTAGTTGATTTGCTATATTCTATAAATGTATGATTTGTCAAACTTCTAGTTCTGATTGCCTTTTAGGAGGATCAAAGTGTAAAAGAGATGATACATTCCATTTGATCCCTTTACCTATGTATTTATTTTCTCCCCCTAGAACCAGGAATTCTTTCTCATCAAAATGACAATTGGTGAATCATGCTGTAAAAACATCACCAATTTTTGGTTCTATGTATCTTATGATTGATGCAGAATCACAACCAATGTATATTCCCAACCTTCTTTTTGGTCCCATCTATGGACATTGTGGTGGTGCTATAGGTATGCACACTGTACAACCAAAAATCCTTAGATGGGAAATGTTTTGTTCTCGACCAAAGGCCAATTGTAATGGAGAATATTTATGATAAGCACTTGGTCTTACTCGAATAAGTGCTTCTGCTTGTAGAATGGCATGTCCCCATACAGAGATTGGAAGTTTTGATCTCATGATCAAAGGCCTTACAATCATTTCCAATAGTTTAGTTAATGATTCAATCAAACCATTTTGTGTATTTACATGGGCTACAAGATGTTCGACATCGATTTCCGTTACCATACAATAATCATTGAATACCTAGGATGTAAATTCACCAGCGTTGTCTAGTCTAACTCTCTTGATTGGATAATCGTGTAATTGAGCTCTTAACTTGATTATTTGAGTTACAAATCTCACAAATGCTATATTTCGAGATGATAATATACAAACATGTGACCGTCTACTTGACGCGTTAATCATTACAATAAAATAGTAAAATGGTCCGCATGGTGGTTGTATAGGTCCACATATGTCGCCTTGAATTCGTTCAAGGAACTTCAACAATTCTTTGTCGATTTTCGTTGGCGATGGTCTAGCAATCAACTTTCCCAGAGAGCATGCACCAGAGAGCATGCACCATATGCACCACATGGCGATTAATCTTCTGGATTTTCAAAAAAAAAGACCATGTGTGTTCTCTATTATTTTTCACATCATACTTGATGCAATATGGATCAGCAGCCAAATCAAAGGACAGAAGCTAAGTCATG
>OVAN01013348.1:0-12913 GCA_900406275.1 Anastatica hierochuntica
TACGGTAGAGTCAATCTCTCTCAAAGGTTACAAGCTCTCAAAAAGTCTGTTTTAAAAACGAAAATAGCATAATATCAAAGGAAAACTCGAGTCTCTGTTTTTAGGTAAAAACATCCCGGTTCGATTTAGCCTTCGGTTTGTGTTTTCAGGTCTGGTCCGATTTCGGGACAAGGATNCAAATGCGTTCTTTTAGTACATTCAAGCTCTGTTCCTGTAAAAACACCAAAGAACAACAAACCGCGCAAAAACGATCCGAATACATACTAAAAACCGTAATTCTCGAATGAAAACTATAGTAAAAACCGATAAAATACGAATACATCATGGACCAACTGGTTTAACACCTCTGCTGCCAAGTCTCACCACCTGGGTTCGAACCCAGGTTGCCTCCTATAGAGAAGAACTACAATGACCACTAGACTATGATGACAACAAAAAAAAACAAATGGTGTTTCAGATCTTATCTGATTGGAAGAAAAACGAAGAAAAAGTCGGGACCTTTAAGTAAACCACCGAAAAATGCCACGAAGATCCTGAAGATAAAGGTTTCTCCTTTGAACCCTTCATTGCATTTCATTGATTCAAGAGAATCTTAAATCACTCTTCTCTCTAACTCTTTTCATGTGTTTGCCCTGTTTGATGGTAGTTATCATGCAGTCTTTATAGTTCTTTGATGAAGTTGTATAGGCGCGGTGATGGTTTAATGGTGGATCTTAATTTCAGCTACGGTAGAGGTAGATGAAGTCGAAATGAGAAATATGAGGAAGACGAGGTGACAGTGACAATCGTGGGGAAGAGGAACTATAAGGGATTGATTTGTTAGGATGAGTTTTTTTAACAGTATCCCATTAAAAATTGTCTCGTTCGGCAATTGAGCAGCAAGTTTTTAAAAATGATATAAGATACTAACGTGTCAATAGTAGAAAGAGTTTTAAATGTCTAATGTGGATAGCTTTAAAAGCCACTATCTTCTCCTTTATATAGTTAGATTGTTACTATAATTGTTAAATTCAATTAGATTAATTGAAAGAAACTAAAATATAAACATGCAAATCAATGAGATTGCACGGTTACATGAAAACTTAAAATAAAATCCTGAAATAGAAAGAAGAGAAAAGTATATCAATAACCTGTACAATCAATTTGATTAGCAACTGCAAAAACGGCAGTGATATAAGAAGATTTTCCGACGAGTCTTTGGAGCCGAAAAAGGCACTCCTATTTATAAAAAACTAATCTACATACTCTTTCATGATCTCAGACACTCTCTACTCTTAATAAAATAAGAGAAATTCAATTTTACCCCTGTGATTATTTTATTATTTTTTATTTTCCAAATTTTCAAATTCTAATTTCATAATTCAAAATACAAATTTCAAATTTAGTTGTCGAAGTATAACTTGGTATATTTTGGTACAAATAGGTGTAGTTTTACTTAGTTTTACAAAATTAATTGTAAAATTGGGTCCAACTTGGCGTAGTTATACTATGACGGTTTTACCAAGTTTTACAAAATGAATTGTACAACTTGGTAAAACTACCTAGAAATTGTACAAGTAGGCTAGTTAAATTGTTTTCTGAGTTATACCAAGTTGTACTCTTCTGGGTTTTCTTATTTACTAGGTTTTATTGTCAAAAGAACATGAATAACAAGAAGAAACAAAGAAGAGGAACAAATCAGAGAATTAGAAGATGAATTCGAAGAATAAAAACTTGGAAAAACGAAAACCCAAACCGCATAAAGAGAATCAGAAGAAGATCCCAGAAACCCTAAATCAAAATCGAGAAAGAGAACAAATCTAGAAGAACACGAAAAAGAAGAAATTGAAGATGAAACAGATGAAAACGAAGAAAAAAGACCTAGAAAAACATATGAAATTGAAAAAATCTAGAATGACATAAGGAGAAATCGAAGAAGAAGAAATACATGAAAGGAAGAAAAAAATTGAGAAGTTGAAAAACAAAAAGCAGAATATGGAGAAAAGTGTCGTAGAAAAGAAGGAGGAACTGAAACTAGGTTAAATAAGTTGAAAGTATTTGTATTTATTAAGGGGCAAAACGTCTTTTACGTTCTTTTCGAAATAAAAAGAAATTAAAAACAAATTTGTTTTTATGGAGGAGTAATTTGGATCATACTCTTACAATTAGAAGTATACGAGAATTTGATTCCCAAAAAAGATTGATTGACGACAAAATTAGAAGATAAAAAAATTACGTATAGACTCTTTTATACTCAAATGTAGGTCAATTTTTATTATTTTACCATATGTTAAATATTATAATCTTATTTTATATCTTATGTTTGAAATATATTATACTAATTAAAAGGAGTTATTTCTAACATTTGAAACTATCCACTTAAGCTTTATAAACTATTCCCACTCTCTGCCACATCAGCTCTTGCTTTTATCATTACTTAATTGAAAGAAATTACCATCTGAAAAATATAAAGAAAGAATCTAAATCGTTTAAACTGTTCAAACTTCTCAATAAATAAAAACTAGAATAATATCACCATAATGATAGATTTACGGCACTCTAATCATCTCAAAGAATGAAGAAGATCGATCTTACTTTTCCATCTTCCTCTGTCTAATTCAATATCTTCTAAGTGCAATCGATTCATGAATAGATACGCCGTCTCACCTTTGAGATCTGCCATCGGATCTTCGCTTTGCAATTCTCCAATCAATGATGGATCATCGTCGTCTGCTTCATTGCCTGGAGTTTTTCTTCCTTAATACCCGCTGCTTCTCTCCTTTGGCGATTATCCTTCTTTAGGTCTGCTTATTTCCAAACGTGATATTGTTTATTTTTCAGTGTCCATGTATCTGCCTCTGTTTCGTGATAGTGTTTCTCATTCTTCAATTTAGAGTTTTGATTTGGTGTATTGTGTTGGTCGCATGTAGGTCTCCATCTCAGCTTGGTTTTTTTTAGTTGTTGTTACCGCTTCACAGTACGGTGGCAGCTGCTTGATTGACGTCTTTTGTCGGCACAACCTCTAGAAGCGGTCAAGCTCTCTCTAAGGGCACATGATTTCACCGTTTTCATGTAAGATCTCTACATCTTTATCGAAGCTAGGCATTTCAGTCTCAAGGCGACTTATTACATTCATGAGGGGTATAATTATTGATGTAGGCAAGTTTCTTCTCTTAGCTTAGAGACTAGATTTGGATTTTCGTGTTTACAGATCCATACTCATATTTTCTGGTTCATTAAAATAATAATGTAATACAATTTTATAAGGAAAAAAATGTACGGATCTCCTTTGGTTTTTCCCTCTGCGCCCCACCAAGGTACGTATTATAATTATTTTATGCCAATTTTCGCTCAAAAATTCGGAAAGAACATCATAATAATTGATAATGTAAAACTTCTTGCTTTATCTCCATCCTCAATATTTGTCCTCAGTTTTACGGGAAACAACATTACATTCAACTCTCAGCTTTTTCATGTTTTTGCAATTAGAGTGCATTTAGTATGGTTTAAACTCATTCTTCATTGTTTACTTTGGTTACATATGTTTTTTGGTAGGCTCAATAAAGACAAAAGAGGATTTTTTGAAAATAACATCCAAATTACAAAGCAGTGGCAGAATAACATCGTTTGGT
Source organism: Anastatica hierochuntica (assembly GCA_900406275.1). Lineage (NCBI taxonomy): Eukaryota > Viridiplantae > Streptophyta > Magnoliopsida > Brassicales > Brassicaceae > Anastatica > Anastatica hierochuntica. The sequence continues at coordinate 3,612 of OVAN01013348.1, forward strand.
TAATGAGGAATTTAAAGAGACTATAATAGTAAACATGAGAGGAGCTTACTCTTTAGAGGTATGTGATAAAGCATTAATCATTAACTGCAGTGCTTAGTGAACATTATGTACAATTGTTCTCTTAGTGGCTTTTAGTAGAGTTGTCGTAGATATATCAATCAGATTGAGACCTGGCTCTGACCTATTATAATTAGCCCACTCAATCCAAGCTATGTGTGCTGTCATTCACTATTGTTATTTAGGATATATTATTTTGCTTATATGTTGATGAATTGCAAGGAAGGAGAAAAACCAAAAACAGAGAAGTTTCCATGTATGGTTTTCATATCCCATTAATTTTTTCCAAATCTCTCATGAGTTAACAAATTCATTTTTGAGTTTCAAGCCAGATGTTTTAGAACAATATGCATAGACCATCTGAGTCCAAAGTTGTGCTTGATGAGGATGGTGATTCATAGGCTTTCTTAGCAAGAGTAGCCGTGAAAATAGATATTGAAGTAACTGTTGTTAAAGATAAAGCAAGTTATATCATTTTCATCTCATTGTCACAAACCAGCAATGAATCGGTTTTTACAATATGCACTTGGGGAATTGGTCGTCGATTTTTGCAGAGAAAAAGAACGATTTCTACTGAGGAAAGTGGATCATAGAGAATGAAGAAGGAGGGGAAAAGAGAATGAAAGAAACAATTAAGAAGGATAAAGAAGCTATGAAGAGGAAGAACAAGAAGAAGGCTTTGGATCCGAAAAGGAAACATAAACAAAACGCAAAAGAGCGAATAAAATTTACGTTAACAGTGAAAATAATGGTGCTAGAGATGAGGAAAAGGAAAGAAGAATAATGAACACAAATTCTATATAGGTAGTTGAGCTTTAAGAAATGGCTCTCAAAGTGATAACTCATAATAGGAACTACCATATGTTGATTCTACCAAGTTGCAGTTTTCAACAAGTGTTGTTTGTGCCTTTTCCGATCGATCAGATCTTTTTTTTTTTGGAAAACAAACAGACAATAGTTTAGAATAAATTAACTTACTACCAACCTCTTTCTTTGGTTCAAACAAATGTTGCATAAGGTTTTACCATCCTTATTTGCAAACGAAATTGATAACAAGAAAATAAATCTTACACTATTAGCGACCCATAATAAATAAAAAAAATTAAACGTTTGGCATACAAAATAGATACATGCTTACATTACTTCTAATTTCTACAAGAAACACGTGAAGGCCATATAATTCTAACTAAGGTGAGGGTATATAGAGTTTGTATAATTCCTATTATTACCTGTTTAAATTCAAATCAATTACAAAACACAGTTACGCGACAATAAAATATTTAAGAAGTATATACGCGTGAATACAATTTCTGAACAATGATTACGAATTTTTTTATTCGTGGATTTTAAAAATAATTAAGAACGATACAAAAATATATAAAGAATTATGTTGTTTACTCTTTATGTTGTAGTTAATTCAATAATCAATTTTAAAACCAAAAACATATCAATCTTACATTCTTAAAATTATAGTTAAACATAAAACATATGATACAATATATAAAAATATATAATGTGCTTCATGTAAAATTGTAATCTCCCACACTATCAAACTGAAAATGTGAAAGTTTATTTTCTTAATTATATGTCAACAATATTATACATAAAACTCCGCGTAACGCGAGATGATCCCTAGTATATATATGTGTTTGTATATAATATTATATTATATTTTGTCTTTGTGCAGAGTGAAGAGATGATCGTGGAAGATTTTTTCCAAAGGGGAACTATCATTCACCTTGATACATTACTCCTCTGTATAGAGGACGTAAAAGTCGGTATACAACAGATGGTTGAAAATAAAAAATAGAATATTGAATATAGATAATCATTTAGCATAACAATTCCTTTGAATTATTCATCCTAATTAAAGTATGTAGAGGATTTCATATTGCCGTGTTAAAAATGTTATAATAAAAAATCCAATGAGATAAAAACCATGAGAAGAAAAGTAGCACCTTAGTACAATTTCTCTTGGAAAAGATGGATAATCTAAGATGATACATTCATATTTCTAGGCAAGTCTCAAAGTTGGATAAAGAAGGAATACGTTCAAATATTAGAGTTTTCTATTTTACAACAACCTGACTTTTTTTCTTGAACTCAAGAATGAGAATGGTTCTGAATTTGGAAGAAGACTTAGACGTCCCTTTGCACTTAACTTTATACTCGATTGTGCTTCCATTGCATTCCTGAGGGATCAAAGTCAAATCAGGGCCTTCCTCAGTCATATGCTCTTTCCGCTTTCTTTTCATGTTGACCTCTTTGAGATTCCTCAATGTCGAATGAGTGTCTCCATCCAAGATTTTGTTGACAACATTCTTTTCAGTGTCCTCATGGGTTCTCTCGACATCCAACTCATCTTTCTTAACAGTGATAACACAAGAAGCACGCTTTGTATCTTCACTAGTTGAAATAGCATTGAAGTATAACTTCTTGTCGATGTAGGAGAATACGATCCTCTAATTAGGATAATTTATCGTCGCGCCTATTTTATCAAGAAAGAGTTTTCCAAGAATCAGCGCAAATCCTTTATTCATCTCAACAACGTGAAAGTCTGTAGGGATCAGGAAATCTCCTACCATGACTTTCAGATCCACGACAATGTCCTTTGGGGGGGGGGGGGGGGGGGGNTGCATTAGCAAATTTTAGAGATAAAACAAAAGTCCCAATAACATCAATTCCCAAATTCTCTTCAATGTCGTCATCAGACTCACGCTTTTCACAAAATCACGAAGATAGTTTGCAAAAGCGACACCTTCGATTGAGCATGGCGCGGTGAATTGTCAAGGGTCTCCTAGCTTAGGAAGTTTCTTTGTATAGTCATGAAGCTGATTCTTAGTGTGACGCCCATTCATCTCTCAAATCATATTTTCTCTCATCTCCTCTACATTCTCAGTTCCTGCCATGATATCCTGAAAAGCTTTTTGTACAACGAAATATTCTTCATTGTATCCGCGTAAGGAACATTAACTACGACCTTATCCATAACTTCTTTGTAACTAGCATACTTCTTCACATCTTTTGATTTAGCTTGAAGTCTTGGATATGAGACCTTGAGAACATAAGGAGGAGGTTCCGGATACTCATCCTCAGCCTCTTCGAGGTTATGACATTAGAAGAACTGCCTAGTTCATCCACAGAGGAATGATCGATCTTCTTTTGGGATTGATCGTCGCCTTCACACGACAATTTTTGCTCCTCCGAGGAACGATCAATCCTAGAATGGGATTGATCAATCCCAATTTCCTGTCGATTTTTAAAAAAAATTTCACTTTTCAGCGTGATGGCGTTGCAATGCTAGAGTTGGCCTTTTTCCTAGATAAGTCCCTTGAGGTATGATAGTTCCATATGAACTCTTATCTACTCGAGATTCTAATGCATTCACTTTTGTGCTAAGGGTTTCGAACTTCCCTTTTAGGTCATTAAGAGCTTCAAACCTCCCATTATGATCATTATACATATTGTCGATGTTGATGTTGATGTCTATTGCATTATTCTTCTGGCTCTCCAACAATTGTCGCATAATCTTCTTAAGTTCAAAATCCTGAGAGGATTGTGTTGAAGATTTTTTCCCTAATCTTGGAAACCACCACTATCAAAACTGTTAACATGATATTGACCCTTATTTTAATATCCGTGGTTGAACGCACTCTTATTTTGTGAAAAATATTTGTAATTATAGTTGAAATCTCTGTTCAGAAAATTACCTTGGTTCTTAACATAATTAATGTCAGCATGAAACTCATCTGAACCATCCAGAGGGAAGTTTATGCACGTCTGCACATCTCCCACAAAATTCACAACACGCTAGTTATTCTTCACCAGCAACTTTTTTTTTGCAGTCAACTTATCATTAAATTTAAACTCGGACCTCTCATGGAGCGATCATACTCTGACTTGCGGTTTGTCTGACTAGCTGCTAGATTGTCAATCAAAGGTATAAGCTTCCTCCATAATCTTGGTCATAAATTCACCATTACTTGCAGTCTCCATGGCGTTCTTATATCTCTCTTCCACCCCCATTTTAGAAGATATTCAGTAAATTGACATCTGTGTACCTATGGTGTGGAAAATCCACTGTACTCTTTGAACTGACCCCAAGCTTCATGAAAGATTTTTGTACCTAATTGCTGAAATCATGCAATCTTGTTCCTGAAAAAATGGACCTTGACTTTGTGAAAAAGTGTCCGAAAAATGCAGCTTTGGTCTCATCCAAAGTAGTCAAAGAACCAGGTGTCACTGAATTGAGCCACCAGAGTCCCTTGATGATACTCAGAGTTCTAACCCTAAATTCGCACTGCAACTGCACAACAAATCACAGTAGTAATGACCAAGATCGAATCCACAGAGACCAAGTTTGAAATTCAATTCTCAGATTAAAATCAAGCTATAAAGACATAATGATGAAAGTTGTTGTTGTGAATGCAAATGAAAATAAAACAAATAAATAAAACGATGTAAAAATAATTACTTAAAAACGCTAGGCAATAAGGCAATTCGCAGGAGACATGATTGAGAAATAAGTAAATTAGACAGAGAAACAAGGAAGTAATGTTTTTGAACTCAAATAACTGAAACAGAAAAATTTTCTCCTGGGGTATTTATAATCCCTATGTTTAGAACAATCAAAACTAACTCCCGTCAAATTCAAAATAACTAAACATGCATTAAGGTCAAGTTTGAAATGTTCACTAAATACTTATCATCAACTCTCGTTAACCAAGTATGTTTTGCTCGTCTAAGAGATTTCATGTTTCTAAATCAACTCCAGTTGTATCTATCAACCTAAAATCATGAATCAGGTAGTAAATCTAAGTCACGCAATAAGTTCTACTTAGATGAAGAATCCATATGATAATTTTTCCAAATCTAACAACCTAGATAATCAAGTCATGAATCCTTTAAAACTTTAAAACCTAATTAGAAAATTACTCATACATAACGGAAAGAATAAGAATCATAAATAAAAAGAAAGACATAATGAACTAAATAGAAAAGGGTCAGAAATCTTCTCCAAAAACATTGTTGAGTCAGATATTCATCTCCCTAAAAAAAATGTAAAAGTATGTACAAGAATGATAAAACCTAAAAAAAATAAAGTTTAGCCTCCTAAAAGGCTTAAAAACATGTTTTTATAGGCCTAAGAAAGAATTAGGTTAAGTTGGGATGATTCCATGGAAAAAGGGAAATACAGAATTTCCAATTTTCGCATCCATGCATAGATCGTTCGATTTTATTCTCATGACAAATTTCCAACACCTCCTTTTACGCGTCAGACATACATGTTTTCACTATAACGGTCATAACTTTCAATTGCATTGTTACATTTTCTTCAAACCACCTCCGGATAAAAGCTAACCCATGTGGTTAACTTGTGTCAAAATTTTAGCTCGATCAAACGGTGGGAACCCTTTCAAACCATTCCAAACTTCTGACCCATCAAATTGATTATGCATCATCATAAATCCATTTTTGTCCAATTTACTTCCTTTCTCTTCAAAATATCATTTAACTTGTAAAAATACCAAAGAACACCAAAAGAATCTAGAAAGCTCAAAAATGCACTAAAACTGTTAGAAGTTAGTAAAAACCTAGATATATCACTTGTCTCTCAAATAAGCGAAACAACCTACAACTCAAAGCATCTTCGACTACTCCATTCTACTTGATGGTGTTTCATATGGCCTAAATTCGCTGCATGTAATGCATTGGATTCTCGGAAAAAGGTCATAAACCTAGTTATGTCGCACCAAATTAGTGAGACCAAACTTAATCTCAAAGTCTCCCATGTTAGTAGGAGGCGGACGGATCCCAACTCGATCCTCATAGAACGCCTCAGGAGTTTCATAATGTATCAATGTCACCCTCGACATAGGTTGATGCACACCTGGTTGCCCCAAAATTGCAGCCTATGGCTAGTTGTTGAGTTTAACACCAGTATTGCCTCAGTTTCCACCCACAAGATGTAGATCTTGGTCCTGAAGACCGTCTTGAAACTGAGGAAGGTTATGAAGCTAAAGATTCTCCATGTCATCATCCATCTCAACTTACGACACTTTCTATTTATTTTTATGTGTCTCTAAGCAACAAAGTTCTTGATCAAAAGGTAGTAGATTGCTTGATCCTTGACTCCTAGTGTGAAAGTTGTTCATGCACCCGCAAGCACACAAACAAAGAAGAAGAAAAATAAACAAAACTAAAAGGAAATACCAAAAACTTGATCACTTAGGTTTTAACCCGATAACTAACCGCAATTACAAGGATCAATGATCAGATGTAGAGAACAAGGTTCAATCACTAGCCAAGACGATAAGAAAGATTGTTTCTTGGATTGTTAAGAACGAAAATAAAAAATAAAACAAGGAAGCAGAGATGTCTTGGTTGTAAACGATAGGTTAAAAATGATGTGTACTGGGTATTCTAAAGAAAACAATTAGGATAAATTGATTAGGGAACAGATTAAACACCGTCGAACTCAAATCAAGAGTCTAGAATCAACCTACTTCTGTAGTGTTAACTCCATATATTCTAGAATCCTCAAAAATAACTTTCGTTAAGTTTCAGATCATGGACATGCATTTGGTAAGGTTTTATAAGTTCTCAAACCGCTTTAGCATCAACTTCCATTGGCTAAAGACACTTTTCTCATTGAGCATTCTTTCTTGCATTTAATCAAACACTTTTGGTGCGTTAAACAACCTAATATCAAAAACTAGGTGATCAATATAGTTTCAACATTAAGAACAATGATAGATGAAAATCAACCTGATAAATCCCTAATCCAACAATCCCAAATTATGAAATTCCTTTCTGGAACCCTAAACCGAACAAGATAACTACTCACTTATGACAAATATTTAATCACACGGTAATAAAAGAGAAAACATTATCGTCTCCTTTAGATTACAAGAACTCCCAAACCTGCTTAGAAAAAAATAGCGTAAAAACATGAATCACGTTCTGGTTATTTTTAAAGTATCTGAGTCTAACTAGACCTTTTCTATGGGTCATGACAATTTTCAGCAAATTTCTGCAAACTTTTGTCGACTTCAACCGATATCACGACAAACTTTAACAAATAATCACAACAAATTTCACCAAACTTTTGCAAACCTACAACAGACTTCTGCAAATTATCATCAAAAATTTCAATAAACAATCACAACAAACTTCAAAAGACCTTTTAAAATAATCACAACAGACTTTTGCAGACTTCAACATACCACACCAAACTTTAGCAGACTTCACGCATGTTCTTCGTTTCCAAATGCCAAATTAGCTCCATTTATTGACTAAATGAATTTATTTTTGACAAATGTGCTATTCAACCTGCAACAATGCTAAATGACACAAAAAGACTCCAAAATGACTGTCATACGTGATAAAATACCATACTCTTTACTTAAAACCATAACAAGATCGATAAAAATGCAATACGTAAACAATGCAGAGTGGACTACTAGGAAACATTAAGTTGCTAGTCAAGTTTACTACCGTTCAACTTGTTCTTGAGGTTAGGGTTATAAAACAATGGCTGATAAAACAACTGGACGTCAATAACACCTTTCTCGAAGGTGAGCTCACAAAGGAAGTTATTGCGTGATCACCGTGTTTCGTAGAGAAAGATAGACCTATCAATGTTTGACACTCAAGGAAGGCAATTTACGGTCTTAAACAATCCATGACAGCATGGTAAGTAGATTTTTGTCAACATATACTCAACCTCGCTCCACAACTCAGTATCAGAGACGTCGCTGTTTGTTAACAACACTGACAGGAAGTTAATGTACGTACTTGTGTATGTTGATGTCATTCGGGTAACTGACAGCTGCTCGGCAACAACGAGTTGTTTTCTACAATCACTTGCTAATAAATTTTTGATTAAAGACCTTTTTGATCTACATTACTTTCTTGGAATAGAAGCAACACGGTCAAGGAATGGCTTACATCTGATGCCAAGTCATTCATAACTCCACTGCAACAAGCACTAAAATTTATGCTGCATTTTTTTAGTGTAGTACTCTCAAATGCGCACCAATACAAGTCAATTTTAGGGATTCTACAATAGCTTACATTTACGCATCTAGATATTGCGTATGTAATCAACAGACTATCCGAGTTTATGTATAGGCCAACCACATAACATTGATAGGCTTCAAAGCGTGTGTTAACATAGCTTGCTAGCACGAAGGACTATGGTATGTACATCAAAGCCACATAATTTTGGTAGTTCAAGGCAACTTTAACGCATATTAAGCAGGAGATCCGTATGATTTTGTATCGACAAACGTGTATGAGATATATATATAGAGTGCAATTTTGTTTTCTGGTCATTGAAGAAACAAAGAAGTGTAGAGAGATCATCACCCAAAGCGAAATATCGAGTAGTAGCTAACATGTCATCGGAGTTATGATGGATATGTTTTCTTCTTCATTAGCTTGGTATTCCAGTTCCAGTAGCACCAAATATATATTGTGATAATGTGTGGGTAACATATCTATGCGCTAATTAAGTTTTTCATGAAATATGTTGCATTGGATTAACACTTCATAAGACATTAGATGCAAGAAGACACACTAAAATTCGCACATGTATGAATAAATGACCAACTAGTGGATTTCCATATGAAGCCATTACCGAGACAAGGATTTGAATTTTCAAGGTCCAAGATTGGAACTACAAAAGTATCTCCATCTTGAGGGGGCATACTATGGGATAATGGGAAATACATCTTATAAGGAAAAAGGCTTGAATCTAATTAGTTATGACCTAGTAAACCCTATGTATTCTACACATTGTTATCCTAAGGTTTGACGATATTCACCCAAGTACACACAAAAAATAGTACAGATAATTCGAAATACCAACAATCGATTTTTTTCTTAATTCATTCCCTTTTATCCTAGATCGAGAACTGCTATATCTTTTTCGACGACATGGGGCATGTTCGTTTGCTCAGCCGGATGATCCATCCAACTGAAGCAGTCAGATGATGTTCGTCTAAGTGCATAAAACGCTTCAGTTGGATGGATCATTCGGCTGAGCTTATTAAAACTCATCTCAAATAATAGAATCAGCCAGCTGATTCTTGAAGGAGCAGTCAACTGATCCAGGCTCAAGCAAAAATATCAAAAGACGAAAATGCCCCTGTATTTTCCAAAAATTACAATAATCATTAACCTAGATCTATAACGAAAGCATCGACACCGGCACACTCAAACAATCTCTCGATATCTCTCTT
>OVAN01013349.1:1253-12913 GCA_900406275.1 Anastatica hierochuntica
CATGGTTAACAATTTCAGTTACATATCCACATCGTGGACAGCTAATCACACATCTAATACCCATCGAACGTAATTGTGAATTCGCCGCCAGACTACCCGATGTTACGTGCCACATAAAATGTTTTAGCTTTGCCGGTGCTTTCACCTTCCATGCCTGAGCTAAAAGGAGTTTAAAATCCGGGCCATACACATGTGGTACTAATACTCTCTCCCCATAATATTGTGCCACGTAATAACCTGACTTAACCGTGTAGATCCCACTCCTTGTGAGAGCCTATACAATCCTATCAGATTTAGCAATCCTACTAATGGGTATACTCTGAATTAACAGAGTATCCATCGGGTTAAAAAGTTCCTCCAACATATCTTGGTGCCACTCCAAAGTACTTGTATTAATCATATGACTTACAAAAAGGTTAGGAGGGTTGTTTGGACCTCTTTGTCGCGCTGTTCTTGGCCAAACATCCGGAATCCAATGATCCCTCCACACAGCTATAGACGTACCCATCCCCACATGTTTAATAAGCTCTTTTACAAGATAAACCGCGCAGAAATAATACTACGCCACCCATAGAATGGTGAGTATTACCGTTTATTGGTCATAGGACTGTCTTTCAGATAATGCCTCCCTTTCAGTATTCGCGCCATACGAGAATTTGGAAATTGTAGAAGACGCCATATCTGCTTAGCCAATAATGCAAAATTAAACTCATCAATAGTACGAAACTCCAAACCTCCCTCCACCTTTGGCAGAGAAAGAGTTTCTTCCAATTAAACCAATGTAAACCTCGTTTATCACCTCCTGAACTCCACCAAAATTTTGCTACCGCACTCGTAAAATGTTTTGAAATCGCCTTTGGTAATCTAAAACACGACATAACATAGGTAGGCAAGGCCGCCACCAAAGATTTAATAAGTATCTCATTACCTCATTTGGACAAAAACCAAAATGACCATCTATTAATACGTCCTTGTAATCGTTTCTTAATAAAAGAGAAAATCTTTGTTTTTGACCCCTCTAGACTCTCCGGGAGACCTAAGTACAAGCTTATACTTCCATTCGATTAGATATTTAAAACCTGTTTAAGCTCATTGCGGAGTTTATCTCTGATCTTATGGTCGAACACTACCGATGATTTATCGAAATTAATTTGCTGACCCGAGGCCTGTCCATACCTTTCCAAAATCGCCAATATTTCTAGACATCGTGGCTTATCCGCTTTATAGAAAAATAAGTTGTCATATGAAAAGATGGGATATTGGTGGAATTTTTCTTGATATTTTTATCCATGTCAATTGTCCTGCTCTCTCGAAGCGCTGTATATTTGCCATTAATGCCTCAGTACATAGAATAAAAATGTACGGCGATAAGGGATATCACTGACAGAGGCCTCTATTAGCTACTATTCTACCTGAATGTTGTCCGTTAATCAAAACCCGATAGGAAACCATAGTGATACAACGCATGATCCACCCAACCCATTTACCGTTGAAACCAAGTTTTCGGAGAAAATTCTCCACAAAGCCCCATTCAACCTGATCAAAAGCCTTACTCATATTTGTTTTGATTGTCATAAAAGAGCCTTTGCATGTATTATTTGTACGAAGGTCATGGAACATTTCCTGAACAATCAAGATATTATCTGAAATTAACCTTCCCTGAACAAAGGTCGATTGTGTCTGCGAGATGATTTTTGTGAGAACACACTTCAATCTATGGCATATTAATTTAAATATAATTTTGTAACTCACATTACAAAGACTTATTGGTCGGAGTTCCGACATCTTTCTTGGTCTCTCCGTCTTTGGTATAAGGCATATATTTGTTATATTCATTCATCCATCTAAACATCCCCTTTCTAGAAACTCATTAACCATTACCACAAGATCTCCTTTGATAATATCCGACGATTCCTGAAAAACAAGGCCGTCATACCATCTTGCCATAGAGCCTGCAAGCGTACAAATGTGTACGTTTTAGTGGTTCGGGATCGAATTCACAGAGACCAAAGGTAGCACAAAAAACTTCAGATCAAACGCGGGCTAAAGCGAAAAGGAAGGTTTGTAGAACGATGCAGTAAATCGAAATCAAGCAAGAAAGAAACAAAGAAACGCAAGAGTTGTAAATCAATTGGAGGAAAACGCTGGGTATTGGGTGTTCTCAGGGAAATCACTTCATCAGGATTTTAGGTGTATTGTCAGGGAAACTTTTAAGGGCCATCTTGAACTCAATTCACAATTTTATAGCCAACCTACTTCCGTAGTGCCAACTAATTATGTTTAAGGATCCTAGACACTAACTTCCGTTGAGTTTTGAATCCTAAACATGAATTCTAGACATGATTGATTTGTTCACAAATTGCTTACACATCAACTTCCGTTGGTCTAAGAAAATTTGTTCACTTATCTTCCTTTCAGGAATTTTATCAAACACTTTCGGTGCGTGAAATATCATAGGTTCATAAACTAGGTGATCAAGCTAATTTAAGCATTAAACACAAAGACAAGTGAAGATTAATTGATAATTCCCCGATTTAATAACCTAAGAATCACAGATTCATGAAATCCCCTATGAGAAACTTCAAACCCAACTAGAATACTACTCACTCATAATCAATGAACAATCACAACAGAAACCAAGAGAGAACATGATGTAATTGTAATTAAAAGAGTAAAAGGATTCATAAATTCTTCTCCAAAACGAAGTACAAGTTCAGATTCATCTCCCTTAGATTACAAAGCTCTCTCTCTTGTCAAAGTCTCCGAAAAAACATAATGAAAAGCCTAACACGAGTTTAGATTTTAGACATGTAATTTGGTTCTCGAAATCTCGGTTCGGTTCCAAAAACTTGGCATGCAAATCGTGACAAGGATCAATTGATCCCTGTCATTCTGCCAGGATGTGTCACCTCTTAAAAAACGCTTCCTTAAAATGCTTGAAATCTCTCCAAAATATGATATTTTCGCACAATCAAGCTCATTACCTGTAAAAACACTAAAGAACACAAAACCACTCCAAAGAGAACCGAATACATACTAAAATACCATATATTTCGACTAAAAATCGCAGTAAAAACCTATAAAATGTTAATACATCAAATCCCCCAGACTTAAATCTTTGCTTGTCCTCAAGTAAAGAAAACGAATATTAAACCTACGAGAAAAGAAATTTGAAAACAAAATGGACCTTATGCTATCAGTGGACCTTACTTTGCACTACTTTCGCTGATGACATAAACTCAGGACAGTTAGAACATTCTCCCCAATAATCTCTGCATGACCTCCCAAGCCCATCCATACTCCAAACTCTGAACCTACAAGCTCAGTATTCATGTTAATAACTCTTTACATTCATTCAAAATAAGCGTGAGACTTTTTCACCGAAGAACTCGTAATCAGGAATTCATGCTAGGTAATCGAAGGCTTTAGTGGTGAAGCTTAAAGTGTCTCGGGGTATCAAATCTGCGCGAGGGTGCAAAACATTATGCAAAATCGCAGGAGAGAAAGAGTATATTGATATCCATGTCCCCTAACTACCCAAGTACAAACCACCAAGCAAAAGTAAACCAAATACGTGCAATCTTCAGGGTGCATTTAAACAACATAATAACATGTAAATAATAATTTTTAAACTAGATATAAAGAAAAAGAATTGAATTTTTGTTTATATATATATATATACACGAAAATTTGGTAGAAATTAGCAATAGTGTGACGTTTTTAATCTTAGAGCACCCATACAACATGAAAAAATGGAACATATCCTTCTGCCTCCAAAACGCCCAACACCAAGAAATCAGACACTCAGAACCGTGTCTAAACCACCTAAATCGTTCAATCCTACCTAAGTAATTAGAAGGATCATGTCTACCCTATTCTCTCCATTTTTTTTACACATGTGTGCATATAAAATCAAAGAGAAATGCATGGAGATTCAATGAGATAGGGTGAAGGTGTGGTGCCAGACTAAAAATGAGTCTGGTCACTCAGGATTACCGAAAAGATTGGTTGAAGAGTGGGGGATGTAATCCTGAATGATGGGTTTGATTTCATGATTTCAAGTTCCTGGATCAAAGCAATTAAGTTCATTAGTAGGCCAAATAAATAGAGTTAAAAACATTTCAGACATAAGCCTGAGTTCCAGAGATTTCTAGTGGGAAGTTTGGTCATGAGGTATTCTGGTTTGCCTGCGCTAAAAGCTCAAGTGAAATGGTCAGTGAGAATAAAAATGAAGTGCAATGTGCATAGATAATTGTCTAAAATCATCATAAAGCACAAATAATCCATAAGGACTGACTCAATAATATATAAAAATGACTAAAACAACACACCAAAAGAAAAGAAAAAGCATAAGTAATCTTCCCAGACTTATCTCACATCGTCTCGGTGTGTAACAAATCCAAGGAAGGAGTAAGTAGCAAATAAAAGAAAAATCCAAATAAAAATAAAAATAAAACCAAAAGAAAAAGAAAACGGAAACAAAAGGCTACTATGCTGCTCAAGAAGTGCTAGGCTTGGCTCCTGGTCTGGCTCTGGGACACCTGCTTGCATCTCCAGAGGCGTAGTCTGCTCTCCTCTTGGAGCGTTCCTCGCTCCGTCTAGCCTCCTCTCGTGCGAGTGACTCGCGTGTCTCATGTTTCTCCTCCTCGTCTGACTCCTCACTCTTTGTCTCCTCATTTTCGTCATCATCTGCAACAATTGCAGGTACTGGTGGCGCTCTGCGCCTGATAGCATCCTCTTGAACAGACCTGCGAGGAGAACAAGAAAGTAATCTCCCCTGATGGCTCTACACTGTCAAAGATCTGAACTCCGTCGCTGAAGTAGCAGATGGCGGTGGCGGGTCGAACTCATAAGCACTAAACTCCTTTGGAAACATCTATGCAATCTCAAGATCCATAGGTGCAGCAGGTGGAGGCATATGCGTCTCATAGTCAATATCATCATCATGGTCCCCATTAGGACCTAAGGAACCCTTTAAAAAAAGGGGGACAGAGGCAGAGACGCTCTGCAGGTGGTAGAAACTCAACTTCCGGTGAATCAGATAAGGATGTCAGATCCGGGCATGGCAGCTCAATGTACAGAGACCTATGTTGGCGATTCTGGAAGTGGTAGATAAAATGTCTTAAATTATCAATGAACTGTTTCCATGAGGAAGCTAAGATGGCACAATCTGTGAGATGCTTCCCATCGAGGAAAGCATAGCGAGGGCTCTGGTCATGATAAATCTTCACCTTCTTGGGGAGCTTGAACTCTACCCTCTGGTGACCAGTGAAGTCGAACCTCACAAAGCACAGAAGATGGGTGATAAGAGCACCCACAGCAAAAGACTTCTTCTCAGAAGCTACCACCTTGAAGAAGGCGTACTTGTCAGCAACTACCGTGATCATGTTCAGATTCGTAGCCGCCACATAACGAATCTGAGCTCCCAAATCCCAAGTGTGTCTAACGCCAATGGATAGAAGACCCAACACATCGTTGATAACAACAACCTGAATAGATTTGGCATAGATATGAGAGCTAAGGACCTTGGCTGCGAGTTTAAGAACCGGACTCCGGATACGAGACTGCTTCGCACTCCTTAAAACAAGTTGCCCATCAACAATATAGTTCTAAAACTCGTTGGACCTCGACAAAGTTGGTACATAAGTACCTCGACCCTGCGCAAAACCAAACACTCGTGCCAAATCCATAAGGGAAATAGAGTGAAATCGACCCTGCACGATGAAAGAGAATGTGCCTTGGTCCACTACAGGGTTGTCGAGACCCTGATAGACGAGGCGCGCAGATGCCAAGAACTCTCGACAAATCTCGGGGGTAAAGATGCTACTGAAGCTCCAGCAAGACTCAGAGTCCCATCCTCTGGAAGATGTCAAAGAAATCTTGTTGAATACCCAATGCCTCAAGGAGGTCGTCGTCAATGACTCGGGTCATTGGGAATGTGATATGTCCCAAGTTTTATAGGAACTGCGAGTCGTGCTCATCCTATTCCTTAGTAGCAGAACGGTTGGCGGGAAGTGTGAGATCGCTCCGTCGAAACCGCTCATCTAGATTAGAGCTAGACCGCTTCCTCTTCTTGGGACCTCTCCGATTTTGCGCCTACCCATATCCTGCCAAACACGAACACTTGGAAACCAAATTAGTATCCGAATCAAAATGCTACAAACACGAAAATTATTCAGTCTATTTCAAAGAGCAATGTTCCTATGGAAATCAAACTCATAGACATCAAGAGCATGCATCAAAACAGTTCACAAAGCAAGAACATCATCAATATATCAAATTTTCGTTTTGCATTCATAGCCCAAGTGAAACTAAGAAAATTCATCGCAACCAATCATCAAAACATGTAGAAATCATTCATAGAGATACAACAAAGTAATAATATCATCAATAAACAAGGAAAATCATGAAGAACATGCATCCTCACAAACTTCTGGCGTCCGAAATGCGAAATCATAAAATCACCAAATTCAACCCTCTAATCGTTAAATTTAGGTGCAATCTTACTTCTAAAAATCTTAGAACATGTATAAAGCATCATTCAAGCACCCAAACATCGATTAAAAATCAAGGAAAGAAAAGTTCCATAAATCACCCTAAAAAGTGATGAAAATTGAAGTGGAGATTGCAAACACATACCTTCGAATTAGCGAAAACTGATCAAATAGAATGATAGAGGGCAAAAAGCTAATGAGTTTAGGCTCAAAAATCACTCAGATCCGTGAAGATTTGAGCAAAAACGAGATGGGAGGGTGATTTTTTCATTTTTCTTTGAAAGAGGATAATGAGGAAACTTACCTGGAAGTCGCGATATATGGCTGTGTTTTCAGGTCAAGGATCGATCGATCCTGGACAAGGATCGATCGATCCTTTTCCTTCTGTCTAGTGTGTAAATTCGTCATGGATCGATCGATCCTGGACATGGATCGATCGATCCTTGTCCTTCTGTTTTGGTGTGTAATTTGTCTTGGATCGAGCAATCGTGGTGCATTGATTGATCGGTCCTTGTCATTCTGTCTGGGCACCTGTTTCTACAATTCTAAAACCAAAAACACAAAGAAAATCAAAAGCACAAAATACCAAAAACACAAAAATGAAAAAACACTACAAATCTAGCTAAATGAAAATGAAAAAGAAAACTACCTAGTGGGTTGCCTCCCACTTAGCGCTTGTTTAAAGTCTCGAGCCTGATTGTTATGCGATCAGACGACAGGTGGATCCGTTAAAGGAATTCACATTCCTTCTTCGGATGGCGCGTCTGCAATGTATGGCTTCAGTCTTTAGCCATTCATAGTGAATCTCCGTCCGTTGTATTCAAGAACGACAACTTTATATGGTCGAACCTCAACAATCAAGAATGGTCCCGACCAATGCATTTTGAGCTTTCCTGGAAACAATCGCAAACGTGAATTAAATAAGAGTACCTGATCTCTTGCAGCGAAATGGCGTGGAATGATCATTCTATCATGGAATGCTTTCGTCCATTCTTTGTAGATTGTTGTGTTCTCATAAGCATTCAAGCGTATCTCATCGAGTTCATTTATCTGAATCATCCGCTTCTCAGTTGCAGGCTTGATGTCGAAATCCATCAACTTCATAGCCCATAGTCCGTTGTACTCTAACTCAACAGGCAAATGACAGGACTTCCCATAGACTAAATGGTCTGGAGTTGTGCCTAAGGGAGTCTTTAACATAGTACGGTATGCCCATTGTGCTTCATCGAGCTTCACAGTCCAATCTTTCTGCGTCTTTCCAACTGTCTTCTCCAGAATTCCCTTAATTTCCCTATTTGAAATCTCAACTTGACCACGTGTTTGAAGATGGTAAGGTGTAGCTACCTTATGTCGAACTTCGTGCTTCTTCAGCATACTCTCAAATAGCCTGTTGATGAAGTGAGATCTCCCATCACTGATGACGACTTTGGGAACTCCAAATCGCGGGAAGATCACTGATTTGAACATCTTCAAAATGACCTTGGCATCATTTGTAGGGCTGACCAACACTTCAACCCATTTGGACACATAGTCCACAACAACCAAGATGTACTGATTTCCATAGGATGGTGGGAAGGGTCCCATGAAATCAATACCCCAAACAGCGGATACCTCTACTTCCATGATGAAGTTCTGAGGCATCTCGTTCCTTTTGCTGATATTGCCTTTTCTTTGACAAGCATCACATTTGGAAACGAAATCATGGGCGTCTTTGAACAGAGTAAGCCACCAGAAACCTGCTTGTAATACCTTCGAAACCGTCTTGAAGGTAGCAAAGTGTCTAACATACTCTGAACCATGGCAATGATGGAGAATACCCTGCACTTTTGACTCTGGAATACACCTGAGAAAAAGCTCATCAGAACATCTCTTGTAGAGAAATGGATCATCCCAAAAATAGTATCTGACGTCTCTGAGGAATTTTTTCTTCGCATAGCCTGCGAAATTTGTGTCTCTACTTCGGAACTCAGATAGTTCGCAAAGTCTGCGAACCAAGGAATCTCGTCATGGATTTGTCTAATGGCAAAAACATCTGCTTCATTCAGATATCCATCCTCCAACAAGGTTACCATGTAGACATTCTCCTCTGGAAGACTATCATCAAGTGGGGTTTCAGCATCCATTCGTAGACAAGAAAGGTAATCAGCTACACCATTCTCGATGCCTCGTTTTTCACAAATTTCCAGATCAACTTCATGTAACAGAAAAATCCATCTCAACAGTCTCGGTTTAACATCTTTTTTAGACATAAGATACCTCAAAGCCGCATGATCGGTATGAAAAATGACTTTGGATACCACCAAATATTGTCTGAACTTTTCAAATGCATAAACCACAACTAAAAGCTCCCTTTCCGTAGTTTCATACTTGATTTGAGTGTCATCAAGTGTTTTTTTTGGCATAGTAGATCACATGGCGCTTCTTATCCATTCTTTGACCCAACACTGCTCCTACAGCGTAGTCAATGACATCAAAAATTACCTCAAAAGGTAAATACCAATCCGATGGCTGCACAATTGGAGCGCTGAGTAGTGCTTCCTTGATTTTCTGAAAGGTTAACAAACAGGCAGTAGCAAAATAAAATTTGATATCCTTACAGAGAAATCGAGTCAGAGTTCTGGCTATCTTGGAAAAATCCTGGATAAATCGTCTGTAGAGTCCTGCATGTCCGAGAAAGCTGCAAACATCCTTGATAGATGTAGGAGGTTGCAGGCTACCTCTACCTTGGCTCCGTCAACTTCAATTACCCTATTTGAGATCCTGTGGCCAAGTACAATCCCATCATGCACCATAAAATGACATTTTCCCAATTTAAAACAAAGTGTTTCTCTTCACATCGTTCTAAAACCTTGCAAAGAATAGACAAACAGTTATTAAACGAAGAACCATATACAGAAAAGTCATCCATGAAGACATCCATGATATTCAACATACCTTTTAAACTGAGTATCCATTCGAGCACTTGGAGAAAGAACGCCGTATGAAGTCTTGAGAGAGAAGAAACCAAATGTTCAACATATCCGAACCTTTGGATGTGTGGGATATGCTAAAATGGAGAACCCACACTTGAGGAAATTGGATGACCGATCGCGGATCTTGGTTCATCTAGGGACGGAGCCAGGGACCAAAGCATATCGTATGCTTGATCCAAGATCTAGGAAAGTTGTCGTGAGCCGTGACGTCATCTTTGATGAGTATAAAACATGGAATTGGACTCAAACGGAATCAAGACGAGAGCAAGCTGGAGGTTTTAGAATAACTCTTGGAAGTTACGAAAACCATGGGATTGGTGAGTCAGATTTCATTACTAAAGAAACAGAGTATAATGAGGAACACGGTGAGGATAATGGCCAAGAACCAGTCGCAGGTGAAAATGATGGTGCAGGTGACAATGATGGCGATGACGAGGCAGACACGAGTCAAGGAGAAGAAGGTTTCTCGCCAGCTTTAGCGCCAAACACACAGTAGAGACAGTCTCAAAGCAGAGCCTTGCCGGAGATGAGAAGGTCACAAAGGCAGAGTGTCAAGCCCAAATATGTTGATGATTACGTGCTTCTCACAGAAGAAGAGGGTGAGAAGCTTCTAATGCATCTTAACAACTAGCCACATACATTTGGTCAAGCAAAAGAGTCACGTGAGTGGACTCAAGCTTGTGAAGATGAGATCGATTCCATTACAAGGCTGGATTCATGGAGTCTAGTCGATCTTCCTTTAGGAGCAACCTATAGGTCTTAAATGGGTATTCAAACTTAAAAGAAACTCAGATGGAAGTATCAATAAGCACAAAGCTTGTCTTTTCGCAAAAGGATACGTTCAAATACACGAAATTGATTTTGAAGAAGTTTTCGCTCCGGTAGCACGAATTGAAACAGTTCAATTGCTCATCAATCTCGCGGCCTCTAGTAGCTAGGAAATACATCATCTAGATGTGAAAACCGCATTTCTACATGGAGAACTAAAAGAAATAGTGTTCGTTTCCCAGCCTGAAGGTTTTGAAGTAAGAGGAAGCGAGAACAAAGTCTATAAGCTGAAGAAGGCTCTATACAGACTAAGACAAGCTCCGAGAGCTTGGAATGACAAGTCAAACTCTATACTCTGCGAACTACAATTTAAAAGATGCCTCAAGGAGCCTTCCGTGTATCGCAAAGAGGTAAATGGAACTATCTTACTAGTTGCTATTTATGTAGATGACTTATTCGTCACATGAATGAGCTTAAAGTTAATTGAAGAATTCAAAAGGGAGATGACTGCGAAATTCGAAATGAGTGATCTCGGCAGGCTGACTTATTACCTAGGAATCGAATGTTGGGGTTAAAAACGGTAACATCAAAATCGACGCTCGAAACTTCCGGAGGCCTACAAACACAAACTTCGAAGCGAAACGAAACCGCCGAAAGCGTTGAAGAAACACTTCGTTTCGGAGGAGTTTCTGAACGCTGATTGACGCCAAACCTACGAATGAGTCCTGAAGCCGATCTAGATGACAACTGGAACCGAGACCGGGTGTGGGAACTGAAATTCTCACTGTCGATGTTATGTGGTTCACGGACTCTAGATCTAAGACGCAGACTCGTAACCTAGTTGAGACACAGCTCGCTAACGAAAAACGAAACAAGAACCCTAGTTTTTCTAAGTGTTTATGTGGTGACGAAAAGCTCTGTGAATGAATGAATGATTGTCTCCCAATCTCTTTGACTTCGTATCCTTTATATAGATCCTCGTGGGCCGGCTCGATTTCCTTTTCCATCCTGATTCGTGCATATCTTCTCGCGGGAATATTCCTTTTCTCGTGATTCTCCTAAATCTTTTCGAGATCCTTCCTTATCTTTCCAGAACTTAACATTTTCGCGAGATCCTGATGGACCGTCATCGCAAATGGGCCGGTTTTCACCCGGAAATCGTAAATGGGCTGTTATCGCAATTTGGACCTTTTCGGGCCGTTTCGCGGCTAAATGACCTTTACGATTTACCGCGGAAAACATTTTCTCGCAGGAATAAGCGACAACGGCTCCGTAGACCTACGCGGTCAAACGTATAGTTTAGACTCTTCCGGCGCTTCAGTTAACCGTCGTCGTTTTATACGATTAATACGAAATCCACGGAAAGAACGAATCTTTGTGATTCCTATCATGATGGTTTGATGGAAACTCCAATCGAGACGCCACG
>OVAN01013350.1:0-12910 GCA_900406275.1 Anastatica hierochuntica
ATCGGGACGGAAAAGGAAATCGAGTCAGCCCACGAAGATCTATATAAAGGATGCGAAGTCAAAGAGAAAGGGTGAGAAGAGAATTCATTCACAGAACTTTTCGTCACCGCAAAAACACTTAGAAAAACTAGGGTTCTTATTTCGTTTTGTTAGCGAGCTGCGTCTCAACTAGGTTACGAGTCTACGTTGTAGTTCTAGGTAATCGTCGCCAACATATCTTGCNCTTTGTTAACTGTGTCTGTCGAATCGTTCTCCGTCTACGTTCTTCGTTTTATTTTAGATTCGTTCTCGTATTCATCTTGTATTCGTTCACGTTAATCTGTTTTACGGATCCTGTTACTTTATCACCATTAATTCGCAATCTGTTTCGTATTTAATCTACTTTCGTTATCAACTTGCTTTGTTTCGTAATTCGAATATCGTTAACCTAAATCTCGCATACTGCTCGATCATACGTTTTACTCACGCTGTTTTGTTTGACCTTATTTCGCAGATAAATTCCGTATTTCTTATTTACTAATTCGCTAACTCGCTACTTGATCTGTTGATCTTTGGCTACAGAGAATCCGTGAACCACGTAACATTGACAGTGAGAATATCGGTTCCCACAGTCCGCTGCTCACAATCAAAATGGGTTGAATTTCATGTCACAAGCCTCAAGCCCATAAAATCAAACCCACCAAATATCCCCACATCCATAACTAGACCCTTCCCACCAAAGGATCCAAACCCAAAACATTCTGCAACACAACAAACCTTATCTTCTCTTCCCCAACCTTTAATTCACCCTCACATAAATACTGCTTCTATGCAAGATCACCAACATACAAACGATTACCCATCTCAAAACCATCACCAAATGCAGCATATCGAAAAATAAGATCACCAAGCCAAACCAAAAGTTTACTCTCACAACTTCTTTCACTTCAACTCAAAATACAGAACCAAGAACAGTCAATCAAGCATTGCAAGATGAACGGTGGAGGAAGGCAATGTCTTGTGAATATGATGTGCATATAAGACATGACACATGGGATCTCGTGCCTTGAACATCAACACATAATCTAGTGGGTTGAAAGTGGATATTTACAGCAAAGTATTGGCGAATGGCCAAGTAGAATGATTCAAAGCATGATTTGTAGCTCGTGGATTTCATCAGCAATATAGCGTCGATTACAGTGAAACATTCAATCATGTTATCAAATCAACCACTATCAAAATTTTCTTGGATGTTGTCGTTAACAGAGATTGAACACTCAAACAGCTCGATGTCAATAATGCTCTCTTGCAAGGAGATCTTATAGAAGAAATTTATGTAACATAATCGTTGGGATTCATTGACAAAGATAGGTCAAACCATGTATCTCAATTGAGAGCGACAATATGCTGACTCAAAGAAGCTCCAAGAGCATGGTATATCACTCTTAAACAACACCTTCTTGAC
Organism: Anastatica hierochuntica; assembly: GCA_900406275.1. NCBI lineage: Eukaryota > Viridiplantae > Streptophyta > Magnoliopsida > Brassicales > Brassicaceae > Anastatica > Anastatica hierochuntica. The sequence goes on from OVAN01013350.1 coordinate 1,445, forward strand.
ATTGGCTTCGAAAACTCTGAAGCTGACACTCTCTCTTCATTCACCAGACGGATAATTACTTCACTTATTTTGTGGTTTTGCGTTGACGTTATTATCATCACAGAAAGTAACACAGTTCTGTACAACCGCGTTCTACAATCATTGGCTCATCATTTCTTAATCAAAGATCTAGTGGACTTGCATTACTTCCTCAGCATCAAAGTGACACAGAAACGAACACGTCTGCATATAATGTAAATAAAATATATTCTTGATTAGTTGGCAAATACGAACATGATCGAGGCCAAAGTTGTGTCAATTCTATGGCAAACATGTCCGAAGGTTACATTTTAGGGTGGAGAACAACTAACAGATGCCAAATTATACAGATCGACAATTGGGAATCTACAATATCTTTCTTTCATAACGCCAAATATTGTGTTTGCAGTGAACTGACCTTTCGCAATTTATGCACCAGCCCACCTCCGAACATTGGCAGGCTTCATAGAGGGTCCTACGATATTTAGCAAGGACATTAACACATGATATTCTGATGGAGAAAGGTGCTTGTAGGACACTTCATAGCTTCTTGGATGCAGATTGGGCACGAGATAGAGATGGCTATAACTCAACAAATGCATATGTAATCTACATCGGCTCAACACCGATATCATAGAGCTCACGCAAGCAAAAGAGCATAGCACGGTCTTCTACTGAGGCCAAATATCATGCCAACACAGGTTCATAAGTTAGATGGCTATGCTCTCTCCTTCATGAAATGGGTATACGCCTTCATGTTGCTCTGGTAATATATTATGATAATATAGGAGCCACATATCTTTGCGCCAATCCTTTGTTTCATTCCCGAATGAAACACATTTCCATCGACTATCACTTCATTTGGAATCTCATACATGCATGAGTTTAAGAGTTGCCCACGTCTCCACGAAAGATCAACTAGCATATGCCTTAACGAAGCCACTATCTCGCCCACAATTCTAGTCGACGTGTTTCAAGATTGGAGTTACACATATATCTCCATCTTGAGAAGGTGTATTGGAGGAATAAATGTAAATAGAGAAGAAAAGTGTAAATAGTATTAACCTAATTTAACCGATGTATTCCACTACTTATATGTACAAGAATAAACACTAATGAAATATACATTAAACCTTCTATAGCTAAAATATTTTTTATCGACAAATATTTTAGTATATAAACTAAATTTTAATTATACTCGTGTTATACATTAATCTTAATTGTAGAAAAAAAATTTGGTATATATACGAAATTTTGAATAGTCTTTACGTATCTATATATTATTTACAGTTTTTTTAAAACATTTGTTCTGTTTCGTTTACATCTTTCCTTTTATTATAATGTGAAATGGTTATTTACAAGTATTAACTAAAAGCTTATGAAAAAGTTAAAAATGTAGAACTGAAAACAACATGCAATATATTTAGTCTGATAACTGTATTTTTTCATACATCAAAGTAAATATAAGGATTCTACGACGGGAATTCAACATCTTTTATGGTATCAGAGTTTTAACGTTCTTAAACTTTCTTCTTCTTTCATTTAAATGATGCAATCTAAGATAATTGTTCGTTAGCCCTTCCGTGGCTCATTTTGTTCGGCTCCACTTCGTCTAAATTTGTTTCTATTAGAATGCTACGAATGGATATGCATTGTGTGCACTTAATACTATATATACGAGAAATTAGACCCCGTAACTAAGAAAAAAATATATTAGCAGAAGTAATCAAACCAAAAAAGCCTTTTGTATTTTCTTTATTACAGACAACTATACTTCTACATCAAATAGCTGCATGCATAGTCCGTGTACAAAAAAATAGACTAACTATATGACATATCGTAATCCTCTAATCTTTTTAAAACTTTTAATTTTTTCTTATTAAATAAAACTCATCAAGAATTTTCTCCATAATACCTCATATAATAGAGAATTATGTCATGCAATCCAATTACATAATTCACGCTTACATCAAATATTTGTACGATATCAAATAGTATTGTTGTACATGTAATAATATGCCTAACTATTTCTATTTTTCCCTTTCAATGTTGTTCAAGAGTTTTTTGAGTGATTCTTTAAGGGAGAGAGAACAAGAACAAAGATTAAAATGATTTCTTTCATTGATGTCTAAGATAATCGATTACACTATATGAGTATTGAGAACTGAGTTTCAGATCCTTAAATTAGGGTTCTTCCTGATTGTATTTATAGTATTCGTATAAAAGTATTTCCATATTTTTTATGGATTAATTCTACTTTCGAGTCTATATATACAATAAGGAATATTTCCATAAATCTAAAATACAATTGTCCTTATCTCTAAGATTCAAATCATATAAGGAGAATATTCACTCAGTCTAGCCTTGGCGTGGCTACACATCCTTGGCGAAGGCCTTGGTAAACGTATTCAACCAAGGGGGTTATCTATGAACCCCTAGTCTAGCTAAGGCTAGACCCTAGGGGAATAAAATTACTTCCAACAGTTGTCCCACACTCTTCATTTTCTACTCGTAGAATTTGAAGAGTAAATTATTTCTTAGGAGACTTCGAACTTTTACCTTAGTGTAGGATAGGCCTCGTAGGCTAAACAATCGCGATCAGGACCATGGATATCGCCAGCGTCGTTGGTCCTGGTTGCCAGGACTTCGTCATTGGTGAATGGTCGTTAGCGCTAACGGGCCACATTTATTGAAGCGTTCTTAGGCCGCAATTTGAGGCGACATTTGGGCCCATTTAGCTTTGGTCCGTCACCGTTAGGGTTAAAGAGGCGGGAAAGCGAAGAGTCTATATCATATGCCATTGTCGGTTTGTCACATCACCTTCTTTCCACAATCGCTTGCTTCACGCTACCGTCGATTTCCTCATTCCAGTATGTTTCCGTTGTCAGAACACTATTCTGTTTGCCATAGAGTAGTCAATTTCTGAATGTTAACCGTTGCGATCTTCCGGAATAGTAAATATGGACAAATTTCCATCTTCCAAGGGCTCTCCATCTCCAGGTCTTGCCAAAGCTTTAGCAGTTACTGTTAGGCTTCAAAATCTTTCTTGCCCTGGTGCTGGTGCTCCAGCAGCTTCTAATTTCAACGCCCTGAGGAGAGCTGAAATCCTCTTAACCCCAACCTCCAAGAGATCGCAGGTCGAGTCGGTGTGCGGTTCAACAGAGGGTAACTTGCTTCGAGAAAAGTTTCTCTCATACAATTGTTTCACCATGATTGAGGACCAACGCCACTCTCCTCGGGATCTTTACTTCGACCTCATGCAGGTTTGCTTTTCTTTTTCTAACTCCATGGCTTCTTCTCTGCTTGAAAAATTCTGTTTTTGGTTGTTTCTTTTTGTAGTTGGCCACTGAAATCTTTATTCAATAGAAGCGGGACAGTGGGAGCTCATCTAGGATCTCTGAATTCCACACTCAATCCTTGAGAGTCGTGGAACAAGAACTGGCCAAGGAGCGTTGGAGGGCTAAAGAGGTGACCAAGAGTCTGAAGGAGCTGGAGGCATCGTCCAAGTTTCTTAAGAGGAATATGACTAATACCCGAACGAGGACTGAATATGCGGAGAGGCAGCTGGCTAAGAGGTGGGTGGAAGTTGAAGAGCACTATCGGGAGATTACTACCATGGAGCGCCTGGTGGACACGGTGTTAGAGTGTTTATGTCATCACACGTTGGGAGATTTCCAAAGATCTAATCCTTGGGTACAATTTGGAATGGGACCTTGAGAAGATCGAGGCTTCTTACCAAAAGGTGACCAAGCGACATGCATAAATCCACGGCCTGCCACTCCCTGACTACTCCAAAACGCTGATGTCCCTATTGGCTGATAGGGCTTCTGGTGTTGGTCCATCAGGTGAGACTCTAGAGTCAAAAGCTTAATGATCCGCTCACTGACTCTATTTTTGTTATGCTCTCTTTTTTTGTTTTAGCCATGATTATATGGCTTACAACTCTAATCGCCATGTACTTTTTCCTTCCCCTTTTTAGGGTTTTAAAACTCATAGTTTTTAGTTTTCTGCAACAAAAATTTACAGACTCTTGTGAGCGTTAGTAAAAGTGAGCTATCGTGAATTCGGTGGGCGCTAGGCTTGTGGGCACACATGCCTTGGTAGACTCATGGTTCCTATGCCAGAGTCCATGATCATTGGTACTTGCCTTTAGTGAGTTTTGTAAACTCGATGGGCGCTAAGCCCGTGGGAACAAATGCCTTGGGGACTCGTAGTCCATTGGGCGCATAACCTTTTAAGGTATTGATAGTGTTGGGAGTAATTCGAGCCTTAGGAATTCCCCCTGATTCGAATGGAGTACTACAGTAAGGCCATAAGGCAGGGGAATGCCCATAAGTAGGAAGCCAGACGGCCTCGCAAAGCAAGAAGCCGGATGTTGTAGCAAGGCCAGTAGCCCAAAGCCAACCGCTATTATTCAGTGTTTATCTTATCTTATAAATAAGTAGATAATCATGTAAACTTATTAGATAGATACGATATATCCTGATTTGTAGGAGATATCGATGAACTCCATGTATAAATATAAAGCTTAGGGGTTTGGAGAGAGGATCCGGAAAACTCTATGCTTAAGAGAATAATACACACTTCTTTTCATCTCTTTTGCTTAGATCGCAACATCAAACACACATATCCATTGTCTTCCAGCTTTCGTAGTGCTTTCTAAAGAACATACCAAAATCACCCATAACAGTTGGCGCTAGAAGGAGGGGAACTTTCATCTAAAACTATGTGACGATGGTTGGAAACAACCACGACACCGTAAATATCACACCTGCACGAGCAGAGCTCACCTACGAAGAGATGCGATCTCAACTGGAAACCTTTCAGACAAGACTAGGTGATATGGAACAACTTTGAAGGGATCAAACTCTAACTGGAGCCGAGGACGCGACCATGGAGTTGCAAGCTCTGAGGCAACAGATGGAAGTTTATACCAAGACGCTTCACGAGAACACACAACGCCTGCGGCAGCTCGAATCGGAGAACGAAGCTCTCATGGAAATAGACTTGACCTTAACAGCTAATCAGGCTGCTAGTCAGAGTTTCAGGGTTCACGTACCCCGAATGCCAACTCTGGAAACTCCTCCACCCAATAACACTGGAGAAAGAGGAGTTCAAACGGCGAAAGGGACCCAGGATCAGAGCCAAGAGCAAGGTGACCCCATGGAAGTAGAAGGGCAGCAGGCCGTAAGCCCCATCCCACTTTCTGTCGAAGCCAAACGTCTAGAACTGATGTTTTCCAGCAAGTTCGAAGCTCTGCAATCAGTAATCGAACGTCTTCCAGGTTTTGCACCCCCTCTGAGGAAAAGTGCTCCAAGCTCTTACGCGGACACTCCTTTCACAAACGAGATTGCACTAGTTGACATGCCCAGGAAGTTCACCTTCCCTTTTATCAAGCCGTTCGATGGTACTTCTGATCTCGATAACCACATCGCACAATACAGACAAAAGATGCTTACCGTGGCAATTCAGAAAGAAAATAGGGAAGGTACTATGTGCAAGGGGTTCAGATCCAGCCTGACATCCGCTGCCCTACAGTGGTACATCACGATTCCAACCGGAATTGTGGGATCCCTTGCACATTTGACGGACTTGTTCATAGAGCATTTCGCCAGCAGCAGAGTGACCCCCAAGTCGTCTGACGATCTTTATGAGATCAAGCAACGACAGGCGGGACCTCTTCGAAGCTACGTGCAACACTTCAACAATCAGAAGGTTACAATACCAAATTGCAACATGGTTGCCGCAATTTCTGCCTTCAAAAGAGGACTCCTCCCTGAAGGGAACTTATATAAGGAACTGACCAAGTATCAATACAAGACAATGGAAGATGTACTTGCTCGTCCCCAGGCGTAAATAAAATGGGAGGAAGATCTGCTTTCTAGGCAAGAATCCCAGGTCATGAGGACCGAGAAGAAAACCAGGGACGACAAGCCTTATAAAAGACCTCCCAGAGAAGGCGGAGCAAAAGGAGCCAAAGGAGGGCACCGACCTTTGGGTAATCCAGACGGCAGCAGATTTTCCGCAACAAACACCTGGCCCGGTATGTCGAATCTATCGATATCGAGAGTGGAACTAGTTGGAGTCCTGAAGGAGATGGGAGACCAAGTCAGATGGTCCTAGAAGATGAGATCACCTGATCATCGCCGAAATCCCAACAAATGGTGCGATTTCCACAATGACCATGGTCACATAACGGAGGATTGCATATCTTTAAGGCTAGAAGTCAGGGAATTGCTCAAGAAGGGGCACTTGCGGGAGTTTCTTTCTAACTGGACCAAGGAGATGCTGATTAACCAAGAAGATGGCATCCCAGCAGGCCGCCAAGCTCTAGACTCTCCAAGACACGATCGAGTGATCAATGTCATATCTGGAGGATCTGAAGTTAGCGACATCACACAAGATACCGCAAAGAAAAGCACAAGGATCGCAAAAAGCAACTATGGCGTCCCAGTATCCAAGCGTCAAGGGCATAGCCAAAAGGCCATAAGCTTAACGACTGAGGAGCAAGATAAGGTCCTGACCCCTCATCATGGTGCCCTGGTCATTTCTTTGTCGGTGGTGAATTGTTTGGTGAAGAGAGTACTCATCGACAATAGAAGTTCCACAAACGTGCTCTTCTTGGGAGTGTACACGGATCTAGGGCTAACCCAGGAAGCTTTAACCACGAAGGCCACTCCTCTAGTAGGCTTTAGTGGAGAAGTCAAGCAGATTGTCGGAGAGATAGCGCTACCAGTCTGCACCGGAGGAATAAAATTTTCCACCAAGTTTTCTGTTATAGACTGCCCCTTTGCCTATGACATGATCATGGGCAGACCCTGGATATAAAAAAGATAGTAGTGCCTTCATCTTTACACCAAGTGCTGAAATTCCCAACGCATTGGGGAATCACAGAAGTCAAAGGGGACCAAGAGAACGCTCGATCGTGCTACTAGACCACTGTGGAAGGAAAGAAAACCCCCTTGTAGCAATTACAAAGCCCACTTCCTGCGAAGCATACTGAGTAGCCGGAAGTGGAGCAGCTAGACGAGATACCCCTGATACCTGGAGAGCCGGGGAAAAATCTCAAAGTGGGGTTAAGGCTGGAAGAAGGTACATGCCAGAGGTTAATTGACTTTTTGAGGTCTAATGCTAATTGCTTTGCATGGCCCCATGTGGATATGCTAGGTATACACCCGAACGTCATAGTACACAGACTATAAGTGGATCAAAAATACCCAGCAGACAAGCAGAAAAGGAGGAAGTTCGCACCTGAGCGAGACGCTATCATCAATGACAAAGTTAAAAACCTCCTTGTGGTTGGGTTTATCAGAAAGGTCCACTATCCGGATTGGCTAGCAAATGTCGTCTTGGTCCGGAAGAAGAATGACAAGTGGAGAGTTTGTATAGATTTCAGAGATGTTAACAAATCTTGCTCGAAATACCCTTTCCCCTTGCCTCATATAGACAAGTTGGTGGATGCCACGGCAGGACACCAGTTGATGAGCTTCATGGATGCTTTCTCTGGATACAACCAAATAATTATGCACCCGACGATCAGGAGAAGACTTCCTTCATGACGTCACGAGGAATCTAGTGTTACAAAGTGATGCCTTTCGGTTTAAAAAATGCAGGATCTACCTACTAGTGACTAGTCAACATGATGTTGGCAGACCAAATTGGCCAAACCATGGAAGTCTATATCGACGACATGCTGGTCAAGTCTATGGAGGCAGAAGACCGCATTGCCCACCTGTCACTACCTTTCTATACGTTAAGGAAGTATAACATGAAGCTCAATCCTTTTAAGTGTTCATTCGGAGTGAGATCCAGAAATTTTTGGGGTACATAATCACATACAGAGGGATCGAAGCGAATCCGGAGAAAATCAGGGCGATTCACGCGATTCCCTCACCTAAGACTCCACGAGATGTGAAAAAACTCACAGGAAGAATGACAACTTTAAGCAGGTTCATATCCAGGCTGTCAGACAAGTCCCACGCATTCTTCGAAGTCCTTCAATTCACTGAGAAATTTGTGTGGAATCAGAAGGCAGAGGATGCCTTGATAAAGCTCAAAGAATATCTTACCACACTGCCTCTTCTCTCTAAGCCCCAAGATGGAGAGCCAATGCGCCTTTAACTAGTGGTTTCCGAGCACGCCGTAAGTGCCGTCTTGGTTAGAGAGGAAGGAAGTAAGCAGCATCCAGTATACTACGTAAGCAAGTCTCTCCTAGATACTGAAACCCGCTATAGCCACTTGGAGAAGCTTGCTTTCGCTCTAGTCGTCTCGGCCAAGAAGATGCGTCCTTACTTCCAGGCTCACCCATCGGTAGTCGTCACGTCTTCCCCATCAAGTATGTGCTCCACAAGCCGAAGGTATCTGGAAGATTAGCCAAATGGGCAGTTGAACTAGAAGAATACGAAGTAATATTCCGTTCTTCCACGGCGATCAAATCGAAAGTCTTGGCAGACTTTGTAGCTGAATTTTCCCCACAGATGATATTGGGGGCAGAAGATGAAGTTAGTATCCAGCAAGAAAATAAGAGCGAAGGAGAATGGACGCTCTACGTGGATGGATCTAGTAGAATACGAGGAGCCGGAGTAGGCCTCATGCTCATCTCACCAAAAGGAGAAGTCGCATCAAGAGCAGTAAGGTGTAATTTCAAAACCACCGATAACGAAAGCAAGTACGAAGCCTTAATCGCAGGACTCGGTTTTTCAAAAGATTTGGGAATAGAGAACCTACGTGTCTACAGTGATTCCCTACTAATTGTAAGCTAGACGCAAGGCGATTATCAGGCGAAAGATGCCAGCATGACCAAGTATCAGGCCATAGCCAAAAAGCTTCTCTGCTCATTCAAGGCATGCAAGCTCACGCATATTCCCAGGGAACATAACTCGCACACGGATGCCCTTGCCAACTTAGCCTCTGCCCTAAAAACCAAAGAGCTAATCAGCGTGCCCTTGCTCGTGCTCCAGTGGCTAGCTACCGATGAAGATGTAGAAGGACTTCAAGTCTCCAACATCAAAGAAGAATAAACATGGTTGGATCCCCTAATTTCCAATCTAAGTGACGATGTCTTGCCTAACGTAAGAAGCGAGTGCCGCAAGATCAAAAGGCAAGCGTCCCGCTATTGTCTAATTCACAGAAAACTGTACAGAAGATCCTTTTCAGGACCCTACCTTAAGTGCGTAAAGCCATAAGACGCTGATTTGGTCCTCAAGGAACTACACAAGGGAGAATGTAGATCTCACTCCAGTGGGAAAAGTCTAGTACTAAGAGCCAAGAGGTCGGGATACTACTTGCCAACCATGGCCAACGACGCCCTCCAGATGGCCAAAAAATACAATAAATGTCAAAGACATGCACAAGTATCCAAGCTACCTCCTGAACACCTCAAATCTATCAATTCTCCTTGGCCATTTATGAAGTAGGGGATTGTGAGGGATTAAACTCACCTCTTAGATTTTATGAATGGGTTTAGATTAGGGAGAGACTATGTGGGTTGAATCCCGTAAGAACTTGTTGAATGAATGTTATTTTATTGAGATTAGTAATCGATACAATGAATACGAAAGAGGTTTAGTATCACAAATGATCGACAAAATGAAATCTGATTATTGCTTATCAATCACTAGATGAATACAAAGTTCTCGAAAAGAATGTAAAAGTGTTTAGGTTTTAGATGAGTTGAAGAAAACCCTTGTGACATCCTCTTCCTTCCTTTAAATAGTTGTTCTTCGCGATCGAAAGCTGTTGTAACTGCCCCGATATCTTCTCCTAAATGGTGGGACCCACAACAATATTGTTTGACCAGGTCTGAGACCTCTTTGCTGGTTATCAGAGACCTGACTCTCTTAGCCTTCTGTCGTCGAGATCTGGACCTCTTTTGACGAGACTTGGACCTCTTTTAACGAGACTTGTTCGAGCCCCATCTAGCTCTCCCTTGGCAGACTTGGTCTCGTTCATTTTCCTTAGCATAAGTGTGGGCTAGTGTTCAAAGCCATTAAATAATCAGCTGGGCTTTGGTAGGGGTGAAATATGGGCCCAACAGTTGCCCCCCAGCATCCAGAGCGAGATCTTGAGGTCTTGGATGCGAAGCGAGACCTTTATTTGCTCCCATGACTTATATGTTTACATGAGGCTGCTTAAGAACTATTCGATTAAGTAATTACTCAGCGAGTTGGTTCAAGAGATCGTTTGGGAGATTTAGGCCCCCGCAGGAGTCTGGCTCCTTTTTAGCTTTTGCTTTGGGTGGTTCAGGTTTACCTAAATACCCTTCGTCAAGCCTAAAGATTACAAAGATCTTCATGAGAGGCTCAGACTTGCATGTTCAATTTTTTTCTTATGACCTTTATTTGTATGTTAGGTCTTTTCTGAACCTTTAGGTAGATGCTAGGTTTCTGGAAACCTTTGAGAGTTAGGTTTCTGGAAACCTTTGAGCGTTAGGTTTCTGGAACCCTTTGAGCGTTAGGTTTCTGAAAACCTTTGAGTATATGGTTTCTGGAACCTTCAGGTAACAAGTTTCGGGAACCTACGAATGTCAGGTTTCGGAAACCTTCGAGTATCAGGTTTCGGAAACCTCCAAGTATCAGGTTTCGGAAACCTTTAATAACAGGTCTCGGAGACCTTTCATAACAGGTCTCGAGGACCTTCCGTTAACAGGTTTCGGGGACCTTTCGATAACAGGTCTCGGGGAATTTTTGATAACAGGTCCTGGGGACCTTTCGATAATAGGTCTCAGGGACCTTTTGATAACAGGTCTCGGGGACCTTGGAACTTTGGTAAAGAATCTTAAGATACTTAAAGGTTAGGTTTCTGAGAACCCGAAGATTGAGGTGAAGGGTTTTAAGACCTTCGAGAATCAGGTTTCTGGAAACCTGAGAATTAAGATAAAGGATTTTAAGACCTTTGAACAGGTTTCTGGGAACCTTATGAACAGGTTTCTGGGAACTTGAAGTTGACGTTAAGGATTTTAAGACCTTATGGACAGGTTTCTGGGAACCTGAAATTGATGTTAAGAATTTTAAGATCTTTGAAGTATCAGGCTTCTTGGAACCTGTACTTGATGATAAGATTTTAAGACCTTTGAAGTATCAGATTTCTGTGAACCTGTACTTGAGGATAGGATTTTAAGACCTTGGAAGTATCAGGTTTCTGTGAACCTGTACTTGAGTGATAGGATTTTAAGACCTTTGATTGTTCAGGTTTCAGGGAACCTGAATTGAATGATAGGATTTTAAGACCATTGATTTTTTAGGTTTCTGGGAACCTGATTTTGAATGATAGGATTTTAAGACCTTTGATTTTTCAGGTTTCTGGGAACCTGATTTTGAATGATAGGATTTTAAGACCTTTGAGAGTCAATTTTCTGGGAACCTGAAATTGAGGTNTTTAAGACCTTTGAGAGTCAATTTTCTGGGAACCTGAAATTGAGGTAAAGGATTTTAAGACCTTTAAGAGTCA
>OVAN01013351.1:0-12910 GCA_900406275.1 Anastatica hierochuntica
TTAAATCAACAAAATAAATTAGAAAATGCTAAGGACTCCAATGGTGGAGCTGACCATTGGAGTTGCTCTAAATTAATTGGATTTATACTATTTAGGTAATGTTAGTGAAGTGTACTGTTAAGTAACGACGTTTGTTTTTAGTTGGCGACGATAAATTTTGATATTCAGAAAACTGAAACGATACTAAATTTGTGAGATGAAATATCAAAATTTCTCATCATCTATTGTTATCTTCTGTAGTGATGGGCTTAATTTGTCTATATCTTTATACGATAAATTAGTGTCTATTGGTCTCTAAACACAAATGATATTTATTTACATCAAAACATGTAGGGTTCAATTTATGGTCTCTACATTTTGGATGTTTCTAAAAGATTATTAAGTGATATAATAAGCACAATATACATATTTTTTGGAAATAAGAAAAGTCTTCAGGGAACCTATTATATAATGTACGCACCAATCCAATAATTAAATTTATTTTAATAAACGGATATCGATTTGAAAATAGCCTCATATTATCTTTCTTTGGAAACAAAAATCTCAAGGAATTATTTCATAAATTGACATGCATACTCATGTAAACGTATATATCGTGTGTATTTAGGGCTATGGAATGCAGAGTTAGAAGCGTTGCTCTGGGCTATGGAATGTTTGATCTCGCTATCTCGAGTAGGCAATGTTTTTGCAACTGACTGCATGCAATTGATCTCGATAGCATCTAACATCGGCGAACGACCAGCATTTGTAGCAGAACTCGAAGAATTTAATGAATTCAAAAGCGTTTTTCCAGGGTTTAATATTTTCTAAATTTTTCGAAAGATTAATACGATAGCGGAAGATCTTGCCAAAAATGCAAGGTCTAAAAACTTTGTATGTTCTCATGTAAACACCACGATTGCCGTACTTCCCTTAGCAGGAAGCACATTACCGGAACCTTAATGAATGAGATTTGTCATGAAAAAAATATATATCGTGTGTATTTACGTGAAAAGTATAGTAGTTGAGAATATGAATTATTGGTTGAATTAAATTGTAAGTACTTTCTCATCAAATGTAGAACTAGCTAGATTGGTGGGTTATGATAATAATTTTTCTAAACCAATTTTTTTTTGTTCAATAATTTTTATAAACCAATTAAAAAGGAACAAGAAAAGGTATGTTAACCTATGATCTCAGTACACACATGCATGCATGTTATACATATATTACAAATTTGAGTTCCAAAAGTTATGTATATAAATATATATAAACACATGCGTGTACTATCTCTGCATTTCCATCGCCTAAGTTGTGACAAAAGTGTGGGCTAACCCTAAACATTATATACGTTTCTAGCAAAGTATGAACACACCAACATTCACAACTTTTGCTTCGTTTAAACCAAAAAACTATATAAGCCATTTTATATACAAAAAAACTATAAACGCCAAATAATTTTTGAGATATTGATCCATTATATGAAAATTTTAGGGCTCATATATATAATCAGAACGAAGTAATAGTCGGTCACCAACGATGTATTGGCCCAGTGATAAAAACTGCGTTGAGAAGGATTGACGAGCATCTTACTTGGTCTGACCCCATCCTGGAAGATTATGAACCCACGAACCTTGAACCACCTGGTTATCAAGAAAAAAAAAAGTTAGTCTACACAATCTTATTCAATAACACCTCTAATTACTAGTAAATATTACAACATCATTTTTAATTCACATTAAGGGTATCATTTTTAATTAGCTGGACAACAAAAAAGATATAGCATAATCTCGCAAGTAGCTAGATGCAAAGATATTTTCATAGACATCTATACAAAGGAATGAGAATGAAATATATGGGGGAAAAAAACATATGTTGGTTCGAAATTAATTACGTGTGGAGTTTTGCTCGTGGCTTTCACCAATATGGTGTTTTTATATATACGTGCATTATACATGCAACTTTTGAAACTATCATATTGAGAATCATTATAATATATTCGTCGTATTTTTTTTACATTTTTTATATTGTATGTTTATGATAATATTTTGATAACACCTTTACCAAAAAAATTTGATAACCGGCCGTTTTACTCGAAACTTTTTTTAACTCACATATATTTCGAATTAATTTACGTTCGCTTTCACGGAAAGTCTAGGCTTGGATGATTCCCAATATTCAAATGAGGAAAAAACAATCATATAATTGACTAAAAAGCTAATGATAACCAATCAATAAAAATAGAGAATCATGTGGTGAAAAAAAAAAAAAAAAAAGAGAATCATGTTTCTCTCTACATACATACATACAAAACACACTATAATATTTGTTTAGGGATAGGACAGAAACTGAAATTAGTATATTTTAATAAAATGAAAATATATAAAAAGTAAAAGGAATTGTATAGAGAAACGAGAAAAAAAAAGAAGAAAATTATATTAAAAAAAAGTAAAAAATGGCAGTAGTAATTAAGGAATGACAATAACAGGTGAATGAGACGACGCTTAATCACTCTCATGCACACGTCGCTTTCTTCTCTCCCCACTCTCTGCCGCCCTCTCTCTCTCTCTCCACTCTCTCTCTCTCTTCTTCTATCGGGAACTGCGAATTCTATTTTCAAACATTAACTTGTTTTCTCTCTTAACTCTCTCTAGGTCTAGACGTTCGATTATCCGTTCGATTTCGGTTCGAATCTTTCGATTCTCAGTTCTTTCGGTTTTCAAAAATTGGAATCATTCGGTTTCTCAAGTATTTCGGTTCAGTTCTGTTCCGGTTCGGTTCGGTTCCGTTTGAATTAAGTAACCATTCGGGTATTAATGTTCGGATATTTTCGGATATTTTCGGATACTTTCAGATATTTTTGGATAGTTTCGGGTATTTTTGGGTATTCCAGATATTTTCGGGTATTTTTAGATATTTTCAGTTATTTCGGCTACTCGTTCGGTCCGGTTATTTCGGTCCTAAAAAATTAGAACAATTCGGTTATTTTTCAACTACGGTTCGGTTCCGATTCGATTATTTTTCGATTCTCTCGGTTCGATTCTTCGGTTCTGGTTATTTTGCATGCCCATGTCTAACTCTCTCCTTTTTGTTTTTCAAGTATTCATCGTCCGTTTCCTTTCACTTACTTACAAACACATCACATTACATTACGTTACATGTGTACATAAGTTCACGTGCAAACCCAAAAGCCCTAAGCTCGTGAATCTTCTTCTATTATATGCCTAAATTTTCCCTTGTTCATATAGTAGTATACATCTTTAGTCCATCAGGTTAAATTTAAAACGTGAATACTGATGAAACTAATGGTTTGTAGTAGTGATCACTGCTAGGTAGTACACATCTTTAGTCCATCAGATTAAATTTAAAATGTGAATATTGATGAAACTAATGGTTTTTAGTAGTGATAATTGCTATATTGATCAAAGCTAAAGCTAAAATGGTTACTTTCTCTAGTGAAAAATTTACCAGTTTAATGAAATGAGTTTCGGTAAAAAAAAAAAAAACTCACATATTGCATAGATTCTCCTTGTTGTAGTCTTGGAGAGGAACGCAGTGTAATATTTGTTTCTTGTGGTCATTGTAGTCATCTTAAGTTGCTTGTGATGTTCATTTAATCATTAACCTCAAACTTTCATTGCAAAATTAAGTTTGAAACTGATTCAGATGATGGAACAAAGTCCATCTTCAAGCCATCACATCCTTAAACGGTTTTGTCATTAATCTTGTCTTCTTGTGACCACAAGATCGATCATCATAAATATTAAAGGTACAAGGAATAAGGAATTAGTATGATTAGTAGATACGTTTTCCACTAACCGTATAAGAAGTTGACAATTTGGATTTACTAGTAACTTTCGCCACATACTTAAGTGGTCCAATAATTTACAAAAATCCATATAAGATTTCTTAGTAAGTACACGAGATGGGTTATCTAATACCAATAATAAATACATTAAGCTCAATATACATATATTGTCAGATTTTATTTAAGGGTTTCGTGTAAAAAACCCTACATTGTAACTCTGTTTGCAATTTTACATTTCATATGCCAATGTCAATATTAATCCACCAAATAAAATTTAACATGTAATATAATATTTTTATATTTCAACGACTAATAATTCTAATATTAAAATTCAATAGCAATTAATTCAATTTTAGATTGTAATATCAAATCCAATTGACAATTATAAGAAATTTAATAACTAAATGGTAGTCATTATTACGGGTTAAATTCCACTTAGTGAGTTGATATGCAATTTCGGTATACAAAAGGTAAAATTGCAAAAAATAATTACAATAGAGAGTTATTTTGCAGAAACCTCTTAATTAATGTGTATTTAGGATATTGAACATAAACATTATTAGAAGATGACCTAGAACTAGCTAGAGTTAGAGAGACTTTGTTGTTTTTTTACCCTCTATCATTAACTATCTCCTTTAACAAAAAGATAAAAAAATATTATATTAACTATCCTTTATTCTCTTCTCCCTCCTCTTCACCCATTCTCTCTCTATATCTTCCTTTGTGGTATACAATACACAGCAACCCAACAATCAAGAAGATCAGATCATGGTGGGGTTTTTTATTTTCTCCTTATCAAGAATCCTCTGATCAGTCAAATACCCATCAATCAAATCAAATCCCCAAACACTCCCAAAAAAAGAAGATTAGTTTTCAATTTTCAAAGCCTTTTTTCTTCTTCTTCTTACATCAAAAAAAAGATATGTCTATGTCTTCTCCTTCCTCAGCTGTTTTTTCACCGGACCACCTCTCTCCTTCCGAGCATCTTTGCTATGTCCGTTGCAACTTTTGTGAAACCATTCTTGCGGTAAACAACATACTTCTTGATTTTCTCGTACTTATAAACTATATCTATCTAGTTAGGTTTCTTTATTTGGTTTGCTTCTCTTTGTGTTATATAGGTTAGTGTTCCATACACAAGCTTGTTCAAGACCGTTACTGTCCGATGTGGTTGTTGTACTAATCTTCTTTCGGTGAACATGAGATCAGTTGTTCTCCCAGCTTCTAACCAACTCCAGCTTCAGCTTGGTCCTCACCATTCTTACTTCAACCCTCAAAATATTCTGGTAATTAACACTATGTTTTAATCCATCATCTTGTATATAGAGTCTTTAAGTATCTCAAGGATGATATAAAATGTTATTGTAGGAGGAGCTAAGAGATGCACCATCAAACATGAACATGATGATGATGAACCAACATCCTAATATGAATGACATGCCATCTTTCATGGATCTTCATCAACAACATGAGATTCCTAAAGCACCACCTGTTAACCGCCGTAAGATACCATTTCTCTTTGCTTTTTAACTTCTTTGCACATTTTGTAAATTTGTGTGTGGTGATGAGAAGTCATTAAGACATGCATAGCTTTTCTTGTTTCAAACCCTAGCACCATATTGAAGATACACATAGTAAAGAGATAGTCTATGTATATTAAAATATGAATATGACCTTTTGTAAGTGTTGATGATTATCTATATGACTTGAATGGCTTTTAGCTTTTGTAAACATTTTAAAGAGTGAAGATAAAAGAAAAAAGGAGAGTTTAGATTCATAGATCCCCCGGAAATCTAGCTAGAGAGAAAGAATCTATGTAACATGTTAGAAGATGAAGTTGTTTTTTGAAGAAAAATAAAATGATGAAGTGATGATGGGTTAGAGAGAGAAAGTGTTTGTGAGAGAGAGAAAAAAGACAATGAAAGTATTTTTAATGAGTGTTTGACTCTTTCTGTCTGAATTTTTTTGTTTTTTCACTTTGTCTTTGCCGTTGAAATTTTGCCATTGCCAGCTCCAGAGAAAAGACAGAGAGTCCCATCCGCATATAACCGATTCATCAAGTGAGTTTTCTTTAAAACTTTTTGTATTACTAAATTCTATATATATGTATAATCATCATTCATATTCTCTAATCATATTTCATATTTGTATAACATTAATATATATAATTAATCTTTTAGAGAAGAGATCCAACGTATCAAAGCTGGTAATCCAGATATTAGCCACAGAGAAGCCTTTAGTGCTGCTGCCAAAAATGTAAGAAATCTTTAACATTTTACATCACCATAAAATATATAGATGTTTATAATACATTATTCAATATTCAAGAAAACGCTAGCTAAATAGTAAAGTCCATTATCCAGACGAAAATAACCCATTGATACTATATAACATCAAATTTTTAAAAGTTTTGTTTTCACAAAAATGTCGTTTTATATTTTCAAAACAAAATTTTTAAACATAATTTCGGTTTTAACCTCACCTTTTAATGTATTAATCGGGTAAATTTTGTCTTTATCAAAAAAAAAACATCAAATTGTTAATATATATCACAAAAATAGGGTTTAGTTTCTCAATGTCTATATACTCGCATGTGTGCATATATATTTCGCAAAAAAAAAACATATGTAGGTTGAGGTTATAGAGTAAAGAGTTTTGTCGGGTAATAACACAAGTTGATAAGTGTCTTGTACGTATGTTGTTCATGTAGTGGGCCCATTTCCCTCACATACACTTCGGACTCGTGCCAGACAATCAACCCGTGAAGAAAACCAACATGCCCCAACAGGTAAACCCTAATCTCTCTACATACCTTTCATCTTTATAAATCATTAATAATGTCAAAGTTAAGTATAATTTTTGCTTTTAGTGGATAAAATTTGTATTTTGTCACAAATATATATGTGTATATAAAGAGTTTTCAGTTGATGACTTTGATGATATCTTCAAAATTTTGTAGGAGGGAGAAGATAACATGGTGATGAAAGAAGGGTTCTATGCTCCTGCTGCTAACGTTGGTGTGACTCCGTATTAAAGATTAATATAATCGATCGAGAAATTAAAATCCAAATGTTTTAGGGTTGTGTTGTTCAAAAGTTATGTTTCTTTTTCTTTCTTGAACTTATATATATTTATATGCATGCGTCTTAATTATCTGTTGTTGTAATCAAAATCTTGCTAATTAATGAGCTTTATAATCTTTGCTTTCATTTGTGCTTTTATGATTAGTTTATCTAGCAGAATGCATGCTTATATACACTAAAGAGTATCTCAATGAAATTTAAATTTTTAATTCTATTAAAATTTTTAAAAAATTTAGAGAAAGAAAGCAAAACCTAGACTAATATATGGTTTAATTTGTGGATACAACGGATTAACAATGATCTTAAATATTATATAATTCGTCTCAATAATTGGAATTTTCGTCTTTCAATAGTAAGAATAAAGAGTTTTAGTTTCTTTGTATTAGTTATTCAATTCTCATTTTCACCAAACCTAAGAAATTTTATTCTAAGACATCATCATTTTGGTTGATTGTTTAATGTGCAATATATCAAAATGAATATTTTCGTTTAATGGAGGAAATATATAAGTTAGATGTATAGTTAAAAATATAGAAAAGGCTATCAAAAAGTAACGAGTTAACAATTTTTTTTAATTCTGATAATGTAACCTCATGAAAATTATCAATTCATTGATGATTGGTTGGATTGTAGTTATAGATTTTTGTGGTGTATAATTTAGGTTGTAAATATTTGATGTTAGGTTTTTTAAAACAAAAAAAAGAGTAAATTTTAGACATAGGCCCACTTCTGATAAAAAAAATAGGCCCACTAAAAATGGCCCGTTAATGAAAAGCTTCCCTTACGGATCGATTGATTGATGTCACAAATTATATACATAATAATATTAATACAAAACCATTAAAGATTCCATTTAAAATGAACATGGAATTATTAATTTATCAATGAATTATCCTAAAAGTCCAGTTTAGAATCGAAAAATAGATTATTTTATTAAAATATTTAGTTTAACGAGTATTAGTTTATCAAAACATTATTTTTGGAAATGAATAATATGGATTAATGAGCATTTGTGGGCCAAATTAAGAAGTAATTGGGCCTATCGTATGTTAGGGCCCGGGTCCAATGTAATTAGTAATAATCTTAAAGAAACATAAAATAATTTGACAAAAGAAAACACGTCACCATTAATGCCAAATGATTAGTGGAGAATGTGTGCAAGTGCTACTATCATTTAAAGCTTTTTTTTTCCTTCTAAAATTCAACTATCCCTAGATTTTAGCAACAATAATCAAGGTTTAATAATGTTCTAATCGATGATTAGCTTGTATTGTTGTGTTGGTCGTTATCTTAACATAAAGAGATCGTAGGTCAACCCTAATTGTGTTTCCGTGTTTGTTATTCTCGTAATGCAAACTTGTATGAAAAACTTATATAGCCATGTTTTATTTCGTAGTTATTGTTGAAATTTTATGATTATATAGATGGTTACGAATATATAGTCACGATTTAATTTAGTTACAAACGTATATCTACGTACATCCACGAAATTTTCATCAAAATAACGAAATAAAACGTCGCTAAGTAGATTTTTTCTGATAGTTTTATAAGATCTAAACATGATATATATGTCATGTTCGATTCAGAATATTGTTAATATTGAATTCCAAAATTTTTAATTATCACAAAACTATAGTAGAAATAAAATTTGCTTTAACACCACTCTATTTTGAATTTAAAAACAAAATAAAAATATATATTATTCTATACTTGAAGTAAAAAATAGAATTATTCCATATTTTATTTTGCAGTAGTACATTACAATAAAACACATTTTAATTTATAGCGCTTTGAAGAAAAGAATGAAGTATTAACATTAGAGATGCCCTCACATGTGATTTACGATAGCAATTCCTTGCAAATGGGAGCAATATATGATGGATGATTTTGAATCATTTTAACGAAATTAAAACTTTGAAATGAAAATATAAAATTAAAAGAAATATAACTTTTTTTATAAAAAAAAAACTTAATATCTATACAAGTGGCATGTTAGTGGTGTCCCTTCTTTTGCTAGTCATCACGCCTTAAAGATTGAATAAGCAACTTGGTAATATGTATAAAAATGACAAACAAAAGCAAAGAAAATAATAATGCGATATACATTTTTGTTTTAAGACATAGTTACAATAGTGGTGGAAACTCACATGGAGTTTTGTTGTTTGTCTTGGGAAATATACAATGTCTCTCATAATGACAATGCTCGATAATTATTTAGTTATATCTTATATTTTCTGGTTCAAAATATAAACTTATGGTTAACTTAAGGCAATAATACATAATATGCATGTCTACTTTATATTCATACACAAGCAACCAAAATTTTCAATCTTGTCTTTGAAATCCAGTTGCATGTCTCATTATTTGATTGCAATTTACTCCAGTTTATTTTTTTTATTTATCTTGTCTCATAGAATATTTTAGGTCCGTCAAAATATGTCTAAACATGTTGTACTCCGCTTAATAATATTGACACGTAATTGCAACATGTACGATATGATTGTCTGTGAGATATCAAACAAAATCCACATTGGAAATTTAGACAATGAATGTCTAATATATAAAGAGATGTCCAACTTTAATTAGTACGATGTTTTTTGGAAAAAAGTTCAAAAAGTAAATTAATGCGAACTTACCTCTAAAGTCTAAAGTGGACAATATCATACTAATATGCCTAAAGAGAGTTAGACATGAGCTTCAATATTTTGGGAATGAATCCAAAAAACAAATTCATACGGGCTTGCCTTTAAAACTTAAAGTGGACAATATCGTACTAATGTATAGAAAGAATTAGACATGAGCTTCATTATTCCCAATATTGTCACGGCTTATAAACGGTTGTCTATACCGCTTTTTAAAACAATGGTTATTTGTAATCACATATTTATATTGTATTGACCACTTGAATATTAGGAATGTTATTATATTGTGTTGGGCCATTGTGGTTGAATAGTGTTTATTTATGGAATAAAAACAATATGTTAGCGTGATCCATGGTATGTAATCGAGGTGTTTCATTACCACGAATTTTCTTAGAAATTGTGAACAAACATATTGGGACCGTGCGATTAAATTGATTTATGTTGATTTATAAGTACTAATTAAAAATAAGTTTGGTTTCCAACACCATTGTTTAGAGATTTTTTTGTATCTTACATCCCAAATTGCTTATACCTAATGTAAATATTTTAATAAAGTTTTGTTTTGTAGTTTCATATTCTATAATTTTGAGTTGCATTATTAACAATGGACAATATTGACTTAATAATTAAATTAATTAATACTTTTTGATAATGGATTAAATTAATACTTAAATGAATTATTGGTTGAGTTTAAAATAAATAGCAGACTGGAGTTGACCGGAAAATAAATTAGTAGAATGATATTTCTCATAATAGCATTGTCAATTTCATTGAACAAAATTAATATATATTAAATTACCATTTAAAAAAATAAAATAAGATGGTGTTTTAAAAAATAGTGGAACTAGCCTTCGGTTGGTATACATACTTGGAAAACAACTTTTTTAAAATGGTTATTAAGATACAATTGCGAAAAAAAAATTCCATAATACACAATTATCTTAAGAAAACAAATGGATCAAAAAGTCCAAATAAATTGAATAGAAAATATGTTAGTTATTTAACTAACACATGTTATCATTAACAAAAAAAAAAGGAAGAAGAAGATTTTAAGTCTTCTTGATTCACAAGTTAAAATAATCGCCACCACCATACATGGCTGACTCTAAAAATCACACATTTAATGAATGTCGCAATCGAGAGAGAGAAAAATGGATCGATTTTATATATATTATTTTTTAAAAGAATTGTTTTTTAAATTAATATTTTTGTAAAATTAATGATCGGAAGCGTTTCTTTTCTTTGTTTTATCTTAAAACCGTTTCTGCCCGTTAAGTTACATGAAGAGACTCATATCATTTATATATTAGTTAGGATTCTTTGCAACTTTCGATGTGGGATACTTATCTCTATTACGCCCATTCGAGATGATGACTCTCTTGGCCAGAAATCTTGTTATGTTTGGGTATAGATCGATGGACCAATTTTGGATCAAAATGATTGGATCGGGTTGAATTGTTTGGATTTGGGCTCTGATACCATGTTAAGTTACATGACTTCTAACTTAAAACCAATTGACAATGAATAGAGATGCTCATATCACTTATATATTAGTTAGGATTTTTTGTAAATTTCGATGTGGAATAGATATCCCTATTATTGCCGTCAGGCTCGCCACCACCACCACAAGGTCCATCAGCCTCTTAGATTTTGTAGTTAGTTTCTTTTTAAAGCGGTGAAAAAAAAAGAAGTTAGTTTCTTTTTAAACAATACAGAAAAAATATAAAAATAATATTTTCCAACATAATTTAGAACCAGTAGATCTATAGATAGACAAAAAATCTGAACCGTTGAAAATATGTGTCTCGATGTTTTCAAATTGTTTTTTAAAAAATCTGAAACAAAAAAGAAACAGAGACACTCAAATAGAGCACCGGTCCGTTCGTCAGATTTAGTTTCGAAAACAAGGCCCAATGCCACCTGTCTTAATTGTTTCCCTTTAAATTACTGTAATACCCCTCTTTCTTCTGCACTGTCTTGCACGAGTCAATAAGGGTAAAATTGGAAATTCATGTAGATAATAGTAATGAACCATCTGCGTCAGTTTCGTCTTTTTGCTCTGTTTCCTCGGCATATGTAAGATTTTTTTTTTGGTTTAAAAAAAAAACTCTGTTTATGTCAGTCTTTCAGATCAATGATTTTTTTTTACGAGACTCTTTTTTGAATTTAATGTTTTTTTTAAAAAAGTGTTCGAGTAATAAAGTAAGTGAAAATGGGGAAAATATTTGAACGGAGTAGTATTGTATGTTAAAAAAAAACATTTTGGTTTGCATTTCCTAAAGAAAATTCAAAAAAGGATGAAAAAAACATGGGGAAAATCCCATAAAATACGGCAGACAATTTCACTTTAGCTTTCAAAGTTTTTCACTTCCCAATTAATTCCTCAGATTAAGAAAGTTTACAATTTAAACACCCAGAATGACAATCTTGTACGCGTTGATCGTTGAACCGACGGAACCGTAAACACCGTTAACGGAGTTTTTAATGTATTTCTTTTATAACGTCTTTTATTTCTGCAGGTGTTTACGGTTCCGTCGAGTCATTAAAAACTCCGTTACGGTTCTGTGGGGTCAATGGTCAACGTGTACAAGATTGCCAATTTGTGTGTTTAAATTGTAAACTTTCTCAATCTGAGGAATTAATATGGAAGTAAAAAACCTTGAAAGTTTAAAGTGGAAGTGTACGCCACTTTGAAAATTTTTTATGAGATTTTCCCAAAAAAACATGTTACTTTCTTGTAGTTACATTGTTATGTTACATATATTAATAGGATTTGCTTTTAGTTTTGGGTTTTTTTTTTATTTGATTACTTATTTTCAATATCGTAAAAAAAGCGAATTACGTTTTAGACATGACCGATTTTGAGGCACACTAAATAAAATATTTATCTCGATTCTATATTTTTTAAAGTTATTATGCATATATCGACTGATTTCGAATTCGGAAATAAAAAAATATTTAGCTTTTGTTACCGTAAAAGAGGCGACACCGATTTTTGGGGTAATGTAAAATCACATATTAGTTGATTATTTCACAAAATAATATAGATGAATTCTATTTGGATTTCAAAACTATATAATTTTATGTTGAGCCGAAACTCATAAAAATAAAATCAAATTAAATTGGTTTTATATATCATTAAGTCAGTAATAGACCTTGAAATCGTTTTAACAGAGATCAAAATATCAATTAAAAGAAGTTATTATTTTTTAAAAGCTCTATTGAAATTGAACCATGTAAAAGGGTATTTAACTTGAAATAAACCCCAAAAAATGACAATCAACTAGTACTAATTTGTTGTTATAAAATTCGCAAGTAGATGGAATTTAAAGCCTACATATCGTCCCACATATATTAAATTTTTTTTTGACATCATGCAACTACTTTTTATATATATA
>OVAN01013352.1:0-12909 GCA_900406275.1 Anastatica hierochuntica
ATTTACAATTTTTGAAGTTTCGGATCCGTTTCGGATCTGTTTAAAATATCACAATTCGAACCCAAAATACCCGAAAATATTCGTTGCGGTTCGGTTTTTTTGAAGTTTTGTTTTAACTAAGAAACAATGTTAAGAAACAACCAATATTCTACACATTTGTCTTTGNTTTCTTAGTCTTAAAATATCATTAAAAAAATGCTAAGGACACTTAAACTTGTCCTACCAATAATCATGCCTTAAGTACAGTGTTGAGAGTTCTATGAAGTTGATTCATGCCTAACATTAACATCTTGAGCTTTTTCTTTGATTTACTTCTTTGCTTACACAGTTACACTTTTACAGCTAAACTTTCAAAATGCAAAAGTCACATCTTTAAAATATTGGAAAGATAAAAAAGACATCACATAAACATTTATGACATCGCACAAACACAAACACAAACCAAATTTGGCATCACTGTTTCTTCATTAGCCCGATTTGAGCTACCATTGAACAACTATCAAAAACACTTGCACAAGGAAAACAAGTATGGGTCTCTCTTTCTCTTTTAGAGAGTTGCTAGCTGCTGAATATCATAAGGATGAGCATCAGAAGCAGCTTCTCGCTTAAAAGATCTCCGCCCGATAACAATATTCGCAGCTTCACCGGGATGAAACGCATCCCAAAACACATACTCATTCCTATTCAAACATGGCGCCTGACCGGGAAGACAAGTTATCTGTCCATTGTTTCTCCCAACCCCACAACATCCTGCATTTGTCACTCTAAACCCTGCAATATTGTTTCAAAAATAAAAACAGAAACTTTTGATTGTAAGAAAAACATCTACTTTGATCACAACTTTGAAGACCGATCTTTTACCATATCGAGCAGGGTTTGTAACAATGTCTTGGAAGATGCCATAAGCGTTGATGTAAGTGAACTTCGCGTCTGGTGTGTTCTGGTTAAACTGGTCAACTAAGGATATGAGTTTGTTATTGAAGATTCTGTTTGCTGAGTTGATCCGTTCGTCACAAGTTGTCCCGTCTCTACTGTTCTGCGCTAGCTCGTTTGGGCTGCAACCGATTGCCCCCACTCCAACTAACGCAAACTTCCTCGCTCCATTGTTATACAATATCTGCTCCATCACGAAACAAAAATAGAAAACAGACATCAATGAAACAGAGCAGTGTCCAAAAACAGAGCAATACTAAAGAAACAGAGTAGTACTCTGTTTTTTTCCTTTACATTTGCCTAAGTATACTGACCCGGAGTTGCTCGGTATAACGGGCAATGAGATCGTCGGAAAAGGATTCTGGCGTGAACTGGTTACCGGTAGAGTAGAATGCAGGCATGAAATAGTTGTTGAGATAATCGTTACTGCCTAATCCGATCGAGTAAATGCATTTGCTAAGGTAGCTTGAGGCTTGGTCCTGATCACCGAGTATGTTCACTACTTGTGACACAGTGTTCACATGATTAGCTACTTGCCCTGCAAATGCTATTCTACCTCCCTAAGTAACAGAAAATGAAAACAAGTTAAATTAAGCAAACTCTAGATAATATTAACTCAAATTGATAATTTGTTTATACTTTTTGAAGCATCTTTTAACCGTATAAAAATTTTATTACTTTTTCAAGCCATCTTTCTATCTATTAGGAAACCAAATTCAGATCAGACTAAGATTTGGCTAAACCGAAGTGAATAATCGAATGCTAATGTTACTCTAAAGGAGTAGTATAAAGGCTACCAATTGTCTGCCGGTTTCTTCTCGGATCCCGGCAGCAGCGGAAGCATAGTTAACCCCACGGAGAATGTCTTCACCTCTCGCAGCCGCATACGGTGTAATGTAGTCATCAAAACCCAAAAGCTCAGCTATTTTTTTTATTTTTAAGATTACCAAATAAGAAAACAAAGCAAATTAGTTATTGCATTGTGTTATAGTGAGAAAACAACAAAAAAAAAGCAGAAGAAAATGTAGTAGTTAGTTAGTACTTACTAATAACATCGACAGTGGTTTTGCCATTGCTAAACCGACCGGTTGGACCGAGAGTGAAATCTATACCGTAAGGGAAGTAATTAGCTCTAGCTAGTGACTGAAGCCGGTTATTGTTTCCATTATCTACCAAAGAATCACCAAATATGAAGTAACATGGTGCAATTGGATCACTTACAACCATGTTCATGGTCATAGAAACCATAATAATCATCATCATCAAACACATTCTTGCCATGTCTCTCTCTCTCTCTCTAAAAAACAAGAATGTGAATGATGCTTTTGTGAATATGAAGAAAGAAAAGATGGGTTTTATATAATCTTGTTTGAAGAATGGGGAAAGTTAGAAAGTATTAATTTTGGAAGATTATTAAGTTGTAACAGTTGAAGAAGCATTAAATGTTTCACGCGGCTATAATGTTTAAATGTTAATGGTAAAAGGAAGTAAATGAATGTGCGTGTACATGTATGTGAAATAATGGATCTACTACTATTCAGAAACATAACATGTAAGATGGTGAAGAGTTAATACTCTCTGTTTGAATTGTTTAGTTTCTTTAGTGTAATTCAACTTGATATGTGACGGTTCGATTTTAATGTTTGCTTTGGGAACCGAGTTCTTGACTTTTCTCCAAAGTACCAAAGCTCGAGAAAGTTACAAAACTTGTCTCGAGAAGAAACTTTTGTATCATCATGCAAAATCGTGAATGATGTTTTAATCATTTTTAGTCGGTAAATGTCACTGTGTAAATGCAGTTGTTGGTGTATATTTTGACACATTAAAATAGTTTGGATGTGTGACTATGACGTGGTTTATACTTGGTGTAGTTAGCTATTATTTTTCCTAATATTCAAGCTTGGGTACACAAAACTAACGGCTGGATCAATCTCACATGTCGAATCAACGGTTGGAGTTTGATGCATTGCCATGTGTTAGGATGGGAGAAACATTAAATGAAAGACACAAAGTGAGTTTCATGTCACGATGATGATGAACACTACCTTATGACCTAAATATGAGTAGTTGAAAAAAAACGTATGTTTTGCATATGTTCTTTAAAAGTAAAACTACTTTGGGACCCAATAAACTTTCTCAATTCAAGATTTAAACATTTCTGATTCAAGCAGCCACCAAAAGGATTAATTAATAAGAACGAGTGAAAGAGTGAAACAGAGAAACCCAATAAATTTGGATACCATAAAGTTGATGACATTCATCAACAAAGTTAGGTTATTACATTGGTTAGAAAAAGCAT
The DNA here is from genome assembly GCA_900406275.1 of Anastatica hierochuntica. Classification (NCBI taxonomy): domain Eukaryota; kingdom Viridiplantae; phylum Streptophyta; class Magnoliopsida; order Brassicales; family Brassicaceae; genus Anastatica; species Anastatica hierochuntica. The sequence continues at coordinate 3,233 of OVAN01013352.1, forward strand.
AACATGTTCGAACAAAGAAATATTTAGAATATAAAACTGACCTTTGTCAGATCTATTCCACCATTCACCAACCACATGGTTGTTGTATTTATGAACTCTACAATACACTAGAGGGATGATTCCAGCAATGAGCCAATGAACGCCATTAAACTCTTAACTAATTTCAGCTATTTTAATCAAAAGAATACTAACTGTGAATGGAGAGATGGTACCAATCGCAGAAAATGTTGGATACCTACGATAGCGGTAGACTTTGGAAGAACTTTCTATAGAGGATATGTAAATATCTTCATAGTTATTCTAGTTGTTATTGTTCAGATACTATTAGTTAGTATCTTTTGTATAGATTCTCTTCTTCTTGTATATATAGTTGTAGATCGATACATCGTAAATATGTGAGGAATAATATTCATCTTCCATTTCTTATATGGTATCGGAGCTTTTTTTGATCCTAACACACCTAAAAACCCTTTTTTTCAAGCCTACCTTTCCTTCTTCTTCATTATGTCAAACGTAACAGAAACCTCTGCTGCTACTGAAATCTCTGTTTCTTCAGCAGATTCGAAACCTCCTCTTCTCACCATTAATATGGTAAACATCACAAAACTTTCATCTACCAATTACCTTACTTGGAGCATTCAAGTTAAAGCTCTTCTTAAAGGGTTTGACTTACTCAAGTTTATTGATCCCTCCTCCCCTGTTCCTCAACCAAACATTCATGTTAACAACACAGAGAAGCCGAATCCCGATTTTGAGTTTTGGCAGCGACAAGATAGTCTAATCTACAGTGCCTTGATAGGATCCATTGAGGTTGCTAATCAACCACTAATAGCAACGGCAAACTCAACTCTTGAAGCGTGGACTCTCCTTGCTTCCACGTATGGAAAGCCTACGAGAGGACACATCAAGCAGTTGAAAAACCAACTTAAGCAATGTGTCAAAGGAACTAAGTCTGTGGATGAGTATATGCAACTCATCAAGACTAAGTTCGATGCCCTTGCTCTCCTTGGTAGCTCAATGGATCCCGAAGACATCACAGATACGATCCTTGATGGTCTTGGAGATGATTATAAACCGGTGATTGAAGCTGTCCATAGTAGAGACACACCGATATCGTTCTCTGAGCTTCATGAGAAGCTTATTAATCGTGAACTTGCTATTGCTGCTGCTCCTCTGCCTTCGACCATTCCTATCTCTGCTCATCATGCGCAGAATCGCCAGCAGCAATGGAAGAACACGTCTCATCCACGACAAGGTAACCAGGGTCAACAAGGGTATCAAAACCGTGTTTCCAAGCTTTACTTAGGCCGCTGTCAAGCATGTGGAACTCAAGGACACAGTGCAAAGCGTTAACCTCTGTTTCGCCTTGTTTCTCAGCCACAAAATCCTGGTTTTCAGCCACGCCCAAATCAGTGGTCTGCTCAGGCCAATCCAGCACTTCTACAGCCACCACAACAGCTTGATACTCTGTCTTGGCTACTTGACAGTGGTGCTACTCACCACATAATATCAGACCTTGCGAATACGTCTCTCCACTACCCGTATCATGGAGGAGAAGAAGTGATGGTTGGTGATGGTTCTGGACTTGACATAGCCAATACTGGTTCCTCTCTTCTACCTTCTTCTACTCGTTCATTACATCTTCAGAATGTTTTACATGTTCCACGCATTGCTAAGAATCTTGTTTCGGTTAAAAGACTATGTACTGATAACAAGGTCTCTGTGGAATTTTTCCCGTCATCTTTTCAGGTGAAGGATCTAAAAACGGGGGCGCAAATTCTCAATGAAAGAGCTAATGGTGACAGCTATGAGTGGCCACAACAGAGATCACGTTTTGTTTCTGCCTTCACAACTTCAATAAAGTGTCCATGGTCAATCTGGCACTCTCGCCTTGGACATCCAACTTTTTCAATTCTTAAATCTGTTATTTCAAGTTCATCTCTTCCCTCTTCAAACACTTTGTCATCTTTTCATTGTGATGATTGTGCTATTAATAAAAGTCATAAACAACCGTTTGCTTCTTCATCACTTGTCTCATCTAAACCTCTTGAACTTGTGTTTTCAGATTTATGGACATCTCCTATTACCTCCATCGATGGGTTCAAATACTATGTGATCTTTATTGATCATTTTACACATTATATTTGGTTATATCCATTACGTCGCAAATCTGATCTTTATAATGTGTTTGTTCGCTGGAAAGCTCTTGTTGAAACCCGTTTTACTCAGCGTCTTATCACTTTTTATTCAAATAATGGCGGTGAATATGTAGCTTTAGCAGATTTCTTATCCTCTCATGGTGTCTCTCACCTTACCACACCTCCACATACACCAGAACACAATGGTTTCTCGGAACGCAGGCATAGGCATATTGTTGAGACGGGGTTATCTCTCTTGTCTCACGCCAAGATCCCCATCTCCTACTGGACTTATGCCTTTTCCGCTGCTGTGTTTCTTATAAATCGTCTTCCTACACCTACTTTTTCTATGGACTCTGCCTACTATAAGCTCTTTCAATCTCAGCCAAACTATCTTAGACTTAAGGTCTTCGGTTGTCTTTGTTTTCCATGGATTAAACCATACACTAAACATAAACTTGAGCCGAAATCTGCTCCTTGTATCTTTCTTGGATACTCTTTAACTCAGAGTGGCTACTTGTGTTTTGAGCCTAATTCTCAACGAATGTTTGTCTCTCGTCATGTTCAGTTTATTGAAACAGTTTTTCCCTTCCAAAAACTCACTGTTTCATCGCAACATCAGCTCTCTTCTCCAGTTTCAGAATGGTGCCCGCCAGCCACCACGATTGATGCTCAGGCACTCACAGCTCCACCATCAGCTCCGCTCCCAGGTTTGGATTCTTCACTAACGGGTTTTGTTCCTTCAATGCAGGAATCAGCCATGACCTCCTCGCCTCAATCCTCTGCTCCTGAAGCAGAGCATACTTCTGAAACAGAGCCTGCCGATTTGTCTCCTGCTCTTGCGGAATCTCTGGCTTCACGATAAGTTACTGAACCTTCTCTGGTGGTGATACCAGAATCTGCTCCTATTCCGGTAACTAACACTCATCCAATGGTTACACGGGGCAAGAATCAGATTGTGAAACCATCTAAAAAGTATGCGCTGGCTCTGGGTGTGAAGAATCACATTATCAAACCTTCTAAAAGATATTCCATGGCTATGTATGCTCTTGTTAGCTCGGAGGATGAGCCGACAACTGTTACTCAAGCCATGAAGGACAAGAGATGGCGAGGAGCCATGGGCGATGAATACAATGCGCAGCTCCAGAACTGTACATGGACGCTAGTTCCTTTTCATTCCTCCTACAATCTGATTGGGAATCGCTGGGTCTATAAGATTAAGAGGCGACCAGATGGCTCTGTAGAACGGTTTAAGGCGCGCCTCGTGGCTAAAGGTTACCATCAACGCCCTGGCCTTGACTACAACGAAACATTTAGTCTGGTTGTCAAACCAACTACGGTTCGTGTGGTCTGTGGCTTAGCAGTTTCTTGTGATTGGACGCTTCGTCAACTTGATGTTAATCATGCATTTTTGCAAGGAACACTAGATGAAGATGTGTACATGACACAACCGATTGGTTTTGTCGACAAAGACAATCCCACACATGTGTGTAAATTGAACAAGGCGCTTTATGGACTCAAACAGGCACCGCGCGCGTGGTATAATGAACTCAAAAACTTTCTTCAGACAGCGATTTTCACCAACTCTATTTCGGATGCCTCTCTGTTTATTCTCAAACATAGCAATATACTTCTCTATGTTTTGGTCTATGTTGACGATATTATTGTCACAGGGAATGATGCTACTAAAGTTCAAGCCTTCATCTCACTACTCAGTAACAGATTTTCGCTTAAAGACCTCGGTGATCTACACTATTTTTTGGGTCTTGAAGCCAACAGATCGTCGACTGGTTTGTTGCTTACTCAACGAAAATATATTGTTAATTTATTGGCCAAAACCAATATGACTACTGCGAATCCAGTTGCTACTCCAATGATCTCAACAGATCGTCTCCAACTTTCCTCTGGTACAGCTTTGAGTGATGGTTTTGAATATAGAATGCTTGTGGGAAGCCTTCAGTACTTACACTTTACCCGACCAGACATTGCATTTGCTGTGAATAAACTCTCCCAGTTTATGCATGCTCCTACGGATCTTCATCTTCAAGCTGCGAAAAGAGTGATGCGATACTTATCGGGCACTAGAGATCAAGGTATTTTTCTGCGTCGTGAAAATCCACTTGCACTTCATGCGTATTCTGATGCGGATTGGGCACGAAATCGTGATGATTTCACTTCTACAAGTGCAAATATTCTATATCTTGGTTCACACCCGGTGGCTTGGTCTTCTAAGAAACAGAAAACTGTGTCACGCTCCTCTACTGAGGCTGAGTACTGGTCGGTGGCGGATACAGCAGCAGACATAATTTGGGTCTCTTCTCTTCTTCAAGAACTTGGTTTTTCATCGACTACTCAACCGGTAATCTATTGCGACAATGTTGGAGCTACATACCTGTGTGCTAACCCAGTTTTTCATTCACGGATAAAGCATGTAGCACTGAATTATCATTTTGTTCGTGAACTGGTTCAATCAGGATATCTTCGAGTGGCTCATGTTTCATCTCAGGATCAGTTAGCCGATGCCTTGACTAAACCGGTTACTCGTTCTTTACTTCACGATCATATGGACAAGATAGGACTTTCTTCGGGTCGTCTATCTTGCGGGGGCGTATAGAGGATATGTAAATATCTTCATAGTTATTCTAGTTGTTATTGTTCAGATACTATTAGTTAGTATCTTTTGTATAGATTATCTTCTTCTTGTATATATAGTTGTAGCTCGATACATCGTAAATATGTGAGGAATAATATTCATCTTTCATATCTTATACTTTCCTCGAGATCCCTCTCGACTTTTTGATAAAGAAAGTAATCGTATAGAATTAGACTGATAAAATTACAATGATGGAATGGAGAATGAGCTTCAAGTTTCTAATCCATGCAACTTTTGAACCCACTTAACAAACAAAATTATTCTGGCTTTATTTCATAGATGATTTGGCTTATGTATAACGTAAATCATGCCAGAAAGGATCACATTCCATGTGGAACAAAATGGAAAGAAGAAACGTACGTGTAAGCTTTGCGACTCAAATTTGTTTTATGACTAGGAGGTCCGAAACTCGTAATCCCCATGGTGAAATTAGACCAGGTAGTATATTCGCTAGTCCTGGACATAATTACCCGGAATCGCAAAACCGAACCGGAATCGACCCGAAAAAACCGGTTCGGTTCGGTTTCGGTATAAGCTTAAATATCCGATGAATATTGATTCTGAGGAACCGTCGGTTCGGTTTTGGTTCCTACCCAAGAACCGAAGTAAGGAACCGAATACCCGAACATTTACCTATATAGTATTAGAGTTTTTGACATTCCGGATATTATATTGGCATTTCGGGTAATTTATTAATATTTTGGGTATCGGTTCCAGTTACTTTTTTTATTTTCGATATTTTATTTGCATTTCAGGTAATTTATTGACATTTCAGGTATTTTGGGTATCGGTTCCAGGTACCTTTATCAGGTATTTTAGTGTTATTTCGGGTATTTTGTAAATTTTGAGTACAATTTTTGCAATTTCGGTTCCGAGTACCCGAAACCGTTTACGAACCAAATTTTTTCGGGTATATTGTGGTTCCTAAAATTATATACCCGAACCGACCCAGAACCGACAAGAATCGAACCGGAACCGAACCGGACAAAAAAAAATACTTGATGGGTCCAAAAACTTTAGAACCGAAATACCCGAAACCGAAAATTTTTTACCCAAAACCGAACTGAATACCCGGAAGCCTAGGGCTAATATTAGCTTTTGGACAAACCAATCTTTTTCAACGCAACTCGAACTCATAGCTTCCTCGTTATTTTGAGGAATTTTTATCACTAAGCTAATACTTCTTTGACCATGTAGATTTTATATGAGGAACGATCTAGAGAAAAAATGAATCGAAGAGTCATATCTTTTGGTTGGTTAGCTAACTCAAACAACAAAAAAATGAATCGAGTTCATTAGCTAACTCAAACACTCCTTAAACGAAATCCAGACAATTATGGAAACAGACAGATCCGCATATACTCAAAATATAATCTCTCTTAAATTAACCGTTAGAACAACAATCTATCTGCTCAAAATGAACTTTCACTTTTCCTCTAGTTTTAGACCAAGGTTTAACCTATATCCTTCTAAACGTGTATATCTTTTTTCCGACTGGTATTATGTATTTTTATAAGGGCTAATTTGCAAAATAACAAATAAACATTATTTCTTTAAATTTTTGGAGAGAGATTAGAGAGAGATAGGAAGAAAAATTAGGAGAGAGAGAATGATTTTGGTTAGATATTTAAATAATAGAGGGTTTTGGATTATTTTTTATAATTTCCCTTTTTATAAATCCTACATATAAACCTGTCTTAAAATTAACATATGAGCTTTGAAAAATATCTTCAAAAATTAAAATAATATTTACAGTATTATTTTTTTTAGAAAGTAAAATAAAAAGGATATGGTACTTGTATAACTTAAAGTTTGTTGTACATTCACCAATTTCGTGGAAAACTTAGAAGTAATAGTGCGGTTTTAAATATTTTGTAAATTTTGTTCAAAAATATATTAACAATTTACTTGGTAAAGTAAAATAGTTATGAAAAACTTATAAACTCATCTATATTTATGTTTAATTTTGTTTTTAAAATTTATAAGTCCTTAATCCATATGTAAAATTAATAGTAATTTACGTTATAAGTTCTAATTCATATATTTATTTTAAAAAATCAAAGAATCTTATATTTAAATCAATGGTATGTTCAACCGTTATAAATATTTGTAAATTTGTTCAAAAAATTTATTAACAATATACTTGGTAAAGTAAAATAATTATGAAAAACTTATAAACTCATTTGTATTTATGTTTAATTTTATTTTAAAAGGTATAAGTCTTTAATCCATATGTAAAATTAATAGCAATTTACGTTATAAGTTCTAAGTCTTTTTTTGTGCACCACTAAGTTCTAATTCTTATATGTATTTTTGAAAAATCAAAGAATCTTATATATAAATCAGTGCTATGTTCAACCTTTAAACTTATACGTACTTGTAGAAAACAATACGGTCTAAATTGGAATCACAGAAAAAGTTTTGTGTAGTGATATATATATAATTTGAGTAGATTATCTTAGTAAATATAATTGATAGTCGAAGTTCAAGCAGAATGGTTAAAATGTGAAAAAATAAAAAGTGAAATAAAATATTAAATGTTGTTATATGCATAAATTATAATATTATAAAAACGGAATACAAATGTTTTTAAATACAACTAGAGTTTTGATCCGCGCAACAACGCGGGTTTTTAGTTATTTTATATATTATTAATCATATTTAGATTTTTCGAGTATCGAGTTTATAATTTTCGGTTATTTCAAATTTCAGATTTGGGTTCAGGTTCAAAACTTTTAGAATTTTTAGTTATATCGAATTTTGGGTTCGGTTTAGATTTGAGAGTATTGAACTTTCAGATTTTTTCGGATACTCGTATGGGTTCAGTTCGGATAATATCCAATTCCCGAAATACCATGAAGCAAAACCTGTTAGAGTATTTTAAAAAACATCAGATGACTAAACTTAAGTTTTATAGTTTATATAAATTATTTATAAATTTTTGTTGATTTTCAAAATTTTATCACTTTATATTTTTTTTGAATTTTTGTAACAAATTTTATTTTAGAAAATAATAATATGGTAATATAATTATTTTAAAATTTATGAATTTATTTTAAATTTGAAAACAAACTGTATATAAATTTTCTGAAAATTGATGATTAAATTGTATTGGTTTAGAATTTTGATAGTGATTCAGTGAAAAAATATTAGAATATTTTAATATGTTTGTTGGAATATGTAAGTTATTTTAGTTTATTAGATACATTTAATAAAATTTCTAAAATATGTTTACTTTGAAAAATAACAAATGAAAAAATATATGTCTTCCCTTTTAATAACATATATTTCAAATAATAAACGGGAGAAAAATTCTTAAGGCGTAGTTGACAAAAAAAAATACAATATCAAAGTCAATAATATATTCCTTTTCAATTAGTTAAATTATAAAGAGAGGTAATGTCAATAAATTGGACCAATCTAAATATTTCACCTTTTGGGAAGTCATAACCTAATCAAGCCCATCCATAGATCTTCCACTATCAACAACTTGGCCAAAACCAAACATAAGCGTTTACTCTTATCAAATCCAGTTTAAGTCCCGTTTTCATATTGATATGAACTTCATAGAATTGTTCGATATAAACTTCAAATAAAATAAAAATTAAAAATTAAAAACGTAAGTTAAAGAAATATCGTAGCTAGTAAATTATTAGATATCTCAATTCTCAACTAGTAGTTTTTGATCGTACAAAGAAAAATATATACAACTCTCTATATTTAGTATCTAGTTTGATAAATATTTATCTTGTGTTTTAGAATGCTACATGTAGAGCGACTTGATATGGTTCTCTGTATTGCAAATAGAGCATGTCCATCGAAATACACGCATAACCATTCATGCAAAACCGTCCATTGTGGATTTTCTTGTGTCACAACAAGAAATCAGATAGCTAGAGACGGAAAAATTCGTCTCTAATTCGTCGCTAACTAGATTTAGCGACGAAATAGAGAGGAAAAACAAAATGTCGCGTTTCATGAGTCGCAAATTTTTTTACTCTCTAATTCGTCGCTAAATCAGAGACGAAATGCGTTCCGCCGATAATTCGTCGCTAAATTAGCGACGAATTAGAGACAAAATTTTGTGGGAAATTGGTGACTATAAAAATATAACGCTACTTTTGAACGCTAATTTGACGCAAAATTTGCGAGTACAATTTTACGTCGCTAATTACGTCGTCAAATTTGCGATCAATTCGCGTTTGAGATAGTTTGAATGCTTAATTATCGCCAAATATAGCGACAAATTAGCGTGTAGATGTCGCTTTTTCGTCGCTAAATTCAGCGACGAAATAGCGACGCTTAGACGTTAATTTGTCGCTAAAGTCTGTAGTTTAAATATTTTTTTGGTCAATTATTTATTAAAAAACAAATTAAAAATATTTATACATTTATTTATAATGTTATAGATTTTTTGGAAAAACATTTATAATATTAAACAAATTTTTTTAATCACATAATAATATTAAGCATTAAATCCATAACAAAAAAAATATTAAACATAAAATAAAAAATATAATTAAAATTAAAACTAAAAATATATATAATCTTGGATTGGGTTCTGATTCTGGTTTTGTTGCTGAGAACTCTCGCCTTCCGCCCGCCTCCGTTCGCACCACGCGTTAAAGCCCAGCTCTTGTCTAATAAAGTCGAAGCACATCTGTTGGTCGAGAAGCTGTTGCTTCAAGTTGCTAATCTCGGCTCGTAACTCTTCATCCCCTGAGTAACCCGAACTCCGGCAGCAGCTGCAGACGCCTCGGGTTGTCCTTCTCTACATCCATCGTAGATAGGTTGATTAGCAGCATCTAACATACCATAAAACTTTTTAGCCCCTATACGTTTGGTTCCTCATACGAGGGAATATCAGCAAACGTAGCATTTTCTAA
>OVAN01013353.1:0-12908 GCA_900406275.1 Anastatica hierochuntica
CTTCATTCATTGGAGTAAGAATGGCTTTATGTCTATACAAGTCCTTATCTTAGGACGTCTGAAAAGATTCACCACAGACCTCCTTCGCGATGGTTTCAACTGAATCTTCTCTATTCTCTTTGATTAGTAAATCAGCGGGTATATCAGTATCACCTTGACCATCGTTTGGAAAATTTATTTTGCCATCTCCAATGTCCANCGTCAGTCTCAATATCTTGCAATGCTTCCAAAAGTAAGACGAATTAAGAGCTGTCGAAACAATATATGCTCTATCTCCACCAAGAATAACCGGTAAAATTTGTATAAAATCTTCGCAAAGACGACAACCTTATAGACAATGAAGCACCTAGTTATTGCATCTTTATATAACTTTTTATTTTGGATGAAACATGATTTTTAGATAGTTTTTTTTGGCAGAATCCTCTTCCTCGGTTCATACAACTATATACATCAAATGAGAACGGTTATGTATTCCTTTTTTGGATGCCTGACTCATATCAAATTGGTATTTTATATTCGTACAATTTTACTTGTTTATCTAATCTTATGTGTTTATATATTCATAAAAAATAAGTTTTCATTCTCTTTCTAAATTTGATTATAAATTTTTTAGTATGACTTTGTCTTTTTTTTCTTTTTAAAAGTTTCATTCACTATTAATATTTGATTCATTATTATCTTATCTCAAATTATGTTAGTAGTAAAAAATTATTTGCGTTACTAATAAGCACGTTACACCCTAAAAGATTAACGAATCATTAGCTTGAATAATAAAACAAACCTTAAACATTAAAAATTTATAATCAAATACAGTAGTACAATATAATTTATGGGTCTAATCGAGTAACAACTTATGAGACAAATAACATGTTAAGAGCTAATGGTCCTAATAACCGTTTCATTAAAATAGATTTTCAACTTCACTACTATTTTCACTTAATTTGACTTATGGACCTAATAATAAGCATTTTGCAGTTAATTGCTTCGCTCATTACCTGATCCTAAAATAGAAAATTTAATTTACGTATGTCTTTGTGGGTGTACAATCTTTGTTTTGTGTTTTATTAACATATTTTCACATTGTCAAATTATTTTTTTCTTTATAAACGCATCATTAAAATATATAAACCATAATACTGATATATAGGTTAAACATAAGACAAAGTTGAAGTTTCGGTTCATAAACTAACAAAAAAAACTATAAAAAAACATTTAAACTAAGATAATCCAAAAGTACTTAAACAAAAGAAACATTTCCAGATGATTATTCTGAAATCATCAGCTTCAACAAATTTTGTGGAGGGTAATCAACACTCTCATCGCTCACGTATCCTTTCTCTTCCTCGTCGAGTACTCCGTTGTTTGGCTTCCAAACTTCGGAAACATTTGATTCACGTAAGCATCCTCGTCCGAATCAATGTCTTTTTCTCTGACCCATTTTTTTCATTCGAACGCTTGTCATCTTCATTTTGGAAAACACCTTATTCCTCATTGATTTTCTCTATCTTTTTAACTTTTTCTTCTGCTATTGAAATCAGAATTTGCTTTGACTCAATCTTTTTTTATTTTTCCTCATCAATCCTAATCGAAGTTTCCTTAGAACCAGAGAGTTTGGAGATCGCATCGTTCACAAGATCTATCAAACCAATTAAAAGATTGACATCGAAACCACTTGTTAGTCAAATGCAACATTGTCAGGTTAAATTCATACAGACAAATCATCATGATTTGAAACATATCAATATGTTGTTTATTCCGTAATATATGAACCACTTTAAACAATTAAAATCTGACAACTGATATTTAAAAATTATTTTTTAACCATCACGTAATCTCAACATCTCTTTTGTTTACGTATTGTCAAATCATCTGTACAGCCATTTTAAATCAATCTTTTTCATTTTGTATACGTAACTTTAATATAATAAAAAATCATAAAAATAAATATCATGATTTATATATATTATACATAGTTAGTTATAAATATTTAAAATCTTTTAAAATTGTTTTAAACATAATACTTTTACTCAATATCAACAATGATATTGAGGAAAAAATATATTCGTCTATGTAATAAACTTTATTTTTTACGAAACAATTTTTATGATTTGAAAACCTACACAAGCAATTTTAAACTTTATTATTACCAAGCAACATTATACACAAGAATATACAAATGTTAATTGTTTGCATATTTCTCATTCTGATATTTTATTTGGTGTTTTTTAAAACATATTTTAAGAACGAAAATATGTTTTATTAAAGTGATTACTCAAAATTAAACCAAAAAACATGCAATTAAAATACGAAATAAACTTTATTCTAAATATCATAATATTTTGATAAATCAATAATCTGTTATATAAATTAGTTAGTAAATCTATAAATTCATAAAATATGATAACTCCAACATTATTAGTTTATAGAAGTTTTACTGTATAAAAGTTAGCTCTTAGCTATGATCGTAAGGAGTAAATAATCGATTAACCAGACTAATCACCAAAATCGTCTCTCTTTTTCGTGTTTGTGAAGAAAACAGAATTTATAAACTTGAGCGCAACACAAAAGAGAAAAAAAACTATTTTAATTCACCAAAATATTCTTAAAATTCAATAAAAATTAAAAACTCTCTAATACTCAATCCAAACAACATATTTTGGACAGCCACCTAAAATTTAAGATTTAAGAGTCGTCCAATTTTTATTACTCCCTCTATTCAATTATGTAAGTCATAAAATTTAAGAATCTTCATTTTTGTATTTAAAATATTATTTATATCTAAACAAAAATATTATTTATATCTAAACAAAAACTTTTTAATCAAAAGAAACTAATTTTGCAAAATAAAATTAGTCTTTGATAAAATTGTTTTATCTCTATGTTTCTTGTATCTTTTTCTTAATTGAAATTCTAATAAATAAGAACAAGAGAGTAACATCTCATAATACATAAATAATGTTAGAGAAAATATATACAAATATGATATATACAGGGATTACATAACGATATCAGAAGATATTTTTAATACATTTTCATTGTAGTTTTTATTTCCATAACTAAAAATTTTGAAATTATGGTCTCCATCTGTATAAAAATAGATGGAGACCTGCGCGTTCGTTGACATAAAATGATGAAAATCTCGGAGTTTTCAGATATTCTTACGATTCGTGCGTCCGAAGGAGAAAACATCATTTCCGTAGTTCTTTACGGACATCAATTTCGTCGGGACAGTTTTTGACTCCAACACCAAGGAGTTGGAAACTTCAGCCTTGGAATTCACGTTGATTTATATGATATAAATCTGCCATTAGCTGTCATGCTCCACTTCTACAGGCTTCCACACACAATTAATCAAGATAATCTTTCTATTCTCTGCTTTTACTTTAAATTGCTATGGTTTTCATTATTTTGCCTCTCTAATTTTCGTAGACAAGAACTCAAGAGTCAAAATCGAACCCTTTTGTCTTGATCTTTCGGTTATGTTTTCTTTTATTTCCCTAAATTGCTCCTAAGGGTTCTTTGATTCGTTACTCTGGTCCTCCCTTTTTCATCAATCATTCATCTATTACAATTTCCAATGGGACTAGGGAAAGACGATGTCGGTGGATCTAGGTTCCGAAGGATGGCCGAAAACGTAAACGCGTTACCAAAGACATTGTGGACAAAGATTATGCCATTGTTGTGAAGACGGAGATGATTGCCTAATCCCTGGCTGTCGCTGGACCTAGTGGAGCCACTTTCGGTCCTCATCAAGCCTAGACGCTCACTAGGCAAGAAGTTTGCAACTTGATGAGGGAGGCTGGAGCCTAGAAAGATCTAGATTTGATCTCGAAACCAAGGAGACACCTGAGTATGCTCCTGCTGGATGGTTTTACATTCACGAAAACTCCATCGTCAAGTGTCACCAAAAACTTTCTCTCCCAGAACTTCTACTAAAACTACTAGATAACTATGGTCTGGCCCTTACTCAAAACTTCCCTCTGTGACTTGGGTGCTAATTGGTTTGATCATGAGATCTAAGGAACAAAGTGCCAAATTTGGGATTAAAGATTGGTAGACCTTTACGTCATTAAGGAGAGTTCACCTATTAAAGTAGCAGGCAGAACCTTCTATCTATCGGCTTGACATGGCCGTGGAATGTTTAAATTTTTAGTTAAAGATGATTTAGCGACAACAATTGTTTTTTGTGAAAGCTTACCCAACCACTATTCTTGAGAGACATGTAATGCACACCACTTTGGCTTGCATCACTTGTTAGGATTCTCTATAAAGCCTTCCATTGATTTATTGTTAATATTAGAAATCTAAATTTTGTCTGCTTGCCTTTACAGGTTCCTCGAACCCTCCCTAGATAACACCAAAACTTATTAGAGCTCTGGTTCACAAGTTGAAACAAGGACTTTCCCACTAGACTGCTTATCCAACTTCACAGATCAAGAAGGCATGGTTTCCTAGATGGTTCGATGCCCAGTTCCTTGATCTGGTCCCTATCAATCAGCTTGAAGGTAACCCTTCCTTCTCTAGGCTATAGGTCCTTCAGATTTCATATGTTTATATGTATATGGCTAACTTAAGCGTTCATGCCATTACTGCTTTAGCTGCCATTTTCGGAATACGAGGCCCGGTTGACATTTCTACTAAAGCTAGAACCTCCGAAGCAATCAAATAAATGCCTCTTCAACCTTCTTTTTGTTCAAAGGAAGCCAAGTCCAGGCAGGATAAGCCATCAGGAGGCTCTCGCTCCCGTGTTTTTGTAAACGACAAGATTTCTGCTGGATCTTTCAGGGACACAATTAGATATGTCCTTGATGATGGTACCTTGGAACCTCTGTAAGAGGTGACTCCCATGTCAACTGCTTGCGAGACCTCTAAGGCCCAAGGAAAGCGAGTGGAGACTAGGCAGTCTGAAGTGGAGAGCTCGATCCCCAAGGTAAAGAAATGATTGTTGTTGATGATGATGTTTCTCACTGGCGCGAATCCAAATGAAGGGTATCTAAGGACAATCAAAATTTTAATCTTCCTCTTGCTAAGAGGGTTCAATCTGATTCGGGAGATAAGATGTCCAGACCTGCTTCCTTTGTGCCTAAAGTAAGACATGGTTCCTGGAGCTTCACTAACACCAGTACAAGCTCCGTTTTAGACGATATATGGGGACCGACAACATTTATACGTCACATGAAACAAGTGGGATGTTCCTTCGTAACCATCAATAGTGTGGCAAATAGAAGATGGTACTTGTATGAGGCATACTACTTTTGCCTGATATGATTAAAACAATGTCACATATATTTCAGTTTTAATTTGGTTCTAACTAACACAGTTCCAATGTTTGTATGCAACTAGGGAACGCTTTCAACAAGTCATTTTTAGAGTATGGGGATTAGTTTCAAGGTCTTCCCAATGTCAAGGAGCTTCAGGATGTGAAAGCTGCCTTTTTGGAAACCAAGACTCGGCTTGACCAGTCTAGGTCTCAGACGCAAGAACTATAAGCTTAAGTAGAGGAGCCGAAGTCCCAGGTGGAGACATCGATGCTGATCTAAATATGGACCTGGTGAAGGGTAATAGAATTGATGCCTTTGAAAGTGCTAAGAAGGCCGTCGACGCCCAGGTATCTGAACTAGTAACTATCAACAAGGATCTAATTGATAACAAGGAAAAAAGTCAAACGTGCCATTAGAGTTGGAACGAGAGAGGTGATAGGAGCCTATCAGAAAGTTTTTGCTTCCATCAAAGAGAAGTTTCAGAAGGAGAAGAAGAAGATGACTACTCAGATCTACGCCCAAGAGAGTCATGAAAACATTGATCTCCTCACTGGACTCATTTCCATGGAAATCGAAAGTGTTCAAGCTGAAGATTATCGCCTTGCGGCCCTGCTTTCTGTTGCAACTGATACACTTGACAAGGCCCAGGTTTCCGACTTCTCTGTAAGCAAGCTCCCTTAGCCTCAGGTCTCCGACAATTCAAGTGTCCCTGTGGTTCCAGCTTCAGAGGCATACGTCACAACAAGGTCATGTAAACAAAAAGGAGGCTCGATGAATGGTCCTTCCCTTTTCCCTTTTAATCGGATTTAATCTGTTGCAGGTTTAAACATTCTGATGTTTCTGCCGAGACTTATTGTCTGAGGAAGCCTTTAAACCTTTATCTTCTTTTGGATCCATACTCATTGTCTGGGTAGTCATTTAAACCCATCTTTCGATTTGAGACTTTAATGTCTCTTTTAATGTTAAGTACTTTCATTTTTTCATTAGTTTCCTCTTTAAGTTTGCTAAGTACTTAAAGAATGTTCGATAATTCCTTTCATATGTCATTAGATGAGGTTTAGATTCCCGCATGGATCAGTTTCCTTCATATTCTTGTTTCACATGGTTCACCTGAACATCTTTAGATGTGCCTTAGGAATTATAATACTTTTTCAAAAAATTGAGACTTGCACGTAGAGTCTCAAGGCTTTCATTCCAGTATCGAGTCTCTTCAAATTTCTATAATGTATCAGATTTCTGGAAGCTGGAGTCGACAATAGGATTTTGTCACTTTTGATCAAGCATCGAATTCCTTGAAACCTAAATCAAATAGTCAGATTTAAAGTCAATCGAGTTTTAGGATTTTCTGAACCTTCGAGCGTCGGGTCTCTATGAGTCCTTGCATCGTTAAGGTGTTGGGAATCCTTAGGAGTTAGGTTTCCGGAAACCTTCGATTGTTAGGCTTTAGGGAACTTTTGATTTTCCAGATTTCAGGGAACCTGTAGTTCAACGGTAAGTTTCTGGAAACCTGTACTCATATGATTGGATTTTAAGATCTTATGAACGTGTCAGGTTTCTGGAAACCAGTACTTGAATGATAGGATTTTAAGACTTTTGAAATAAGAAGATTTTGGGAACCTAGACTTCAATGATAGAATTTTAAGGCCATGTGAAAGTATCAGATTTCTGGGAACCTGTACTTTAATGATAGGATTTTAGGACCATAAGAAAGTATCAGGTTTCTGGAAACTTCTACTATAATGAAGATTTTAAGACATTGTGAAAGTATCAAGTTTCTGAGAACATGTACTTTAATGATAGGATTTTAACAATTTGTGAAAGTATCAGGTTTCTCGGAACTTGAACTTTCATGATAGGATTTTAAGACCTTGTGAAAGTATCAGGTATCTGGGAACCTGTACTTTAATGATAGGATTTTAAGATCTTGTAAAAATATCAAGTTTCTGGGAAAATTTACTTTAACGATAGGATTTAAAGACCCCCTGAAAGTATAAAGTTTCTGGGTACCTGTACTTTAATGATAGTATTTTAAGATTTTGAGAAAAAATCATATTGCTCGGAACCTGTACTTTTATAATATGATTTTAAGACCTTGTGACAATATCAGGTATCTGGGAGTTTGTACATTAGTGATAATATTTTAAGACCTTATGAAAGTACAGGTTTCTAGGAACATGTACTTTAATGATAGGATTTTACGACCTTATCATAGGATGGAGTAGATATTTTGATATTCTGGGTAAATGATAAGTACAAAAGAGTGGTATTAACAATATCCATAGATTATATATAAGTTTTAAAGTGAGAAAAAGGTATTGACTTTGTCACGATGCCTTTGGAAGCAAGTGACGGTACTTGGTTTTTCAGCTGCATGGTGTGATGGTGGCTCTTTGACCTTTAAACGTTCACTCAGAATTGTGCATGTTTTGGATGACATACGAAGGGGTTTATGATATGGGGGTTGGGCTCGTTATGAGGAGTTGCCTACGTACCTGTCAAGGAATCAAGCATAACGTAGTTCAATTTTGGGAGAGTACTTAATGGAAATAATTTTTAAGGTTCTTGGCGTTCCATGATCGTATTTCTGGTACTCCGGTTCGTACCTTTACAAGTTTGTAGACGCCAGAATGTACCACGTGGATGGTCCAATAAGGACCTTCCCAGTTGGTGCCTAATTTCCCAACGTCTCGCTTATTGGTATTTTCGTATACTTTTCGTAATACGAGGTCGCCTATTACGAGTCTCTCGGTTTAACATTGGAGTTTTACTGTCGTGCAATTGCTTGCTGATAATTTTGGATGCGAACTGTGGATGATTAAATTTGCACTTGATTTTCTTAGAGAGTTTTAGATGAGGACGAAGGCTATGGGAGAATCACGTAAGAAACTATGAATGAATCTGAAAGCTATTATTAAGATTTTAACGTAACTTTATCATTTACAACGAGATGAATGATGCCAAAGATGAATTCCCTTTACAACAAAGAAAGAAAAGTTATTTGTATTGAATTTTGTCGGCCCTTGTTACGACCACCACCCTTTCTTATCCTCTTCTGCCTCCTTCTATATTCATTGCTTTGATCCAAGGATGTTGACGCTTGCTCTGAGATCTTCTCCTGATTCTCCGCGATTACTAACCGCTTCCTCTGATTCTTTCTTCAGCCTTCTGGCTCTACGAGTCCTTGGCGGGTGGCTGGACCTATTTCCTTTAGAGTTTCGTTAATGGGCCCGTTTCCCTTAGGGCCTTCTTTCTTGTTGGATTTTCAGGAGAGAAAGATGAGGGATATATGGGCCCAACAGTTGCCGCCCAGTATCTGAACTAGGTTACGTGGTTCAAGATACATAGCCGATCCCAGATCTCGTCGCTATTTATCCTCTAGCCTTCTTGATATCTCTAAATCTTTTAAAGATCATAACTGTTTAAAACAGATAGTTGAGATCGAGACTTCGTCGATGGAACGATTAAGATTGGGGGAAATAAAATGGTCATCCCTCGGTTCTCGAAACATGACATGATATAAAGGCTGCAGTCATTAACTGTTGTTTTCTACTTCTCCACGCTTCTTGACACGTTTCCAAGGTAACTTCTCTCTCTTTTTTTTTATTTAATTATCTTTTACTTGTTCAAAGACAGAGCTTTTCGATCTTCTTCTTCATCATTCTTCTCTACAACTCTTTTTCATAATCATCAATCTCGCTAGGTTTAGAGTTCCCAATTTCTCAACTTCCTATCTCACCCCTTCCCACTCTTCTACCGAACCTTTGATGGATAAACAGAGAGAAGAGACTGACGAAACTTGGGTTTCGCCAACGGGACAAGAGATTATGAGGATCAAACACGAGGTGGGTGATCCAAAGAAGATAAAATACAAGCATGCCAAGGAAGGCATCAGTCCTGCCACACTCACTAGGCAGGAGGTTTGTAACTTGATGGTGGAGGCCTGACCTCCAAAAGTTTCTTTTAAGGAGTGTGGCTCTGATGACGTCCCTGAGAATGTCTGCGAGGGTTGGTTTCGTATTCACAAGAAATACATCACCAAGTGTCACCTGAAATTTCTTTTTCCATCTCTACTCTTAGATCTCTTAGACCACTATCACCTAGCCCTTCCCCAACTCCGCCCTTTATTCATCCATCTTATTCACGGTTTCATTGCCAGATCCAAGGAGGAAGGGATTGATCTTAAGCTGATAAATGTAATGGATCTTTACATTATCAAAGAGAGTCCTCCCACAAAAGGAGCAGGAGGTACCTATTATCTTTCGGCCCGTCTTAGTCGTAGTGTTTTTAATTTTGCTTTGAATGACAAGGACTGGAGAAATAATTTTTTTTATGTTAAGGTTGATCCGATCACTGTTCCAGCTGGTCGGTAACTGTAAAATTCCTGGGCTATCATTACTGAAAAATTTGTATGCCTGTCATCTTATGTTGCATTTGAAGCTCAAATGCTGACTGCGTTTGCTTGTTATGTAGGTATTCCAGATCCTCCAAAGGTCTCCGAAAAATCAGCTAGAGCTTAAGTGCGAAGGTTGAAGCAGAGCCATGGTCATTAGACTGCTTATCCATCTACTAGGATTTGTAATGCCAGGTTTCCAGAGAGGTTTTCGGCTCAATTTCCAGACCTGAACCTTGTCGATTCGCTTGAAGGTAACCTTTTTGTTTTCAAAGAAATCAAACTGAATATGAGGGAGCGAGACCCATATATTTTATTTCTCTAATATACTTTTCCTTGCTCAGTTTCAGAAGACGACATTCCTATTCAAGTTTCAAACGAAGGCAGTACCTCTCGAACCCATAAGATGCCTCTTCAACCCTCATTTCATTCTCAAGGAGCAAAGGCCAAGCAAGTCAGATATGCTAGTGTCTCTCACTCTCATGGTAGTGACAAGGTTCAAGGAGGTTCTTTCATCAGCTCTGTCCAAGAAGTTCTTGATGATGGCAACTCAGATGTCGTGAAAGATGTTGTTCCACTTTCCATTGTCCCCAAAACCTCGAAGGATCAAGAGAAGACGTTCAACACTGATCATCATGATATGAATGTAAGTCCCCCAAGATCTAGGGGACGTCAAGAACAGGAGGTACCTCCAATCAATAGGTCTAGACCTGATCAAGGAGAGAAAACGTCAAGGTCTTCATCCTCATCATCCAGGGGAGGCATTGTGGGCTGGACTTTTGCCCTTTCAAAACCAGGATAGGTATTGGACGATTTCTAGAGTTTGGGGAAGTTGTTGCGTCATATGAAACAGGTCAGCTGCTCCCTTCCTACTATCAATAACTTGACAAACAAGAATGAGTACATGGAAGTTGCGTATTACCTTTATCAGATATCGAGTTTATTTATTCTATACATGCTTATTCCACTTTGCTAGAATTGCAATAACATTGCTTTTTTTTTTGACCAGTTAGCCATCGCCATTAACAGGGCTCAACTAAAGCTCGAGAATACGGTCAGGGACTCGCATGACGCCAGAGAACGTGAAGAAGTAAAACAACTTTTTAAAGATACTAAAGATGATCTTGAGTAAGCCAAATTCCAAGTCCTCAGCCTTTAGTCCCAGGTGGAAGATCTTAAATCTCAGGTGGAATCTTTGAACAGAAAGGAGCAAGACCTTTCTCTGGATGTTCAGGATAAGGCGAGGAGGATCGCTTCTTTAGAATGTGCCAGGAAGATCGCCGAAACCCAGGTAAAGGAGTTGATGACCACTATCAAGGATCTTCAAGCTAACAAGGAAGCTGAGGTGAAGCATGCGGTGAGAGCTAGAAAGAAGGAAGTAGCTGTAGCGTATTACAAGATCCTTGCTATTGTAAAGGAGAAGTCTGGAAAGAAGAAGGAAGAGGTCTCTCTTCAAATATTTGCTCAGGCGCTGCAGGCAAACACTAACCTTTTGAAGTCTATCCTGGCTAACGGAATCAAGAATGCTGAGGATGAATACAATTATCTAATGTCCTTGCTTCCGGAAGCTACCATCGCTTATGAGAAGGTTCAGGTGTCTGATCTTTCAGTGGGCATGCTTCCTCACCCGCAGATTTCCGAAATTTCATGTACCTTTGAGATTAACATTTTCGAACGAGCTTTTGTTATGAGGGCTGGCGAATATGGTTTTAACTTAGGTTTGATAAAACCTGATTTAGTTCATGAAGAGATGTCTAAAAATGATGAGGATAAAGGTGTGGAGGGAAAGGATGACGAAGAGCTAGACGGTTGAACACTTAGCTCTCTTCTGTTTTTATTTAAGTTTAAATCTAGACTTTGCCCGATAGGGGTCTATCTGTTGCTGTTTATAAGACTTGTTGCATGAGGAGGCGTTTAAACCTCTTTTGTTTCGAACCTTTGGTTATGTAGCCTGGGAAGGCCTTTAAACTCTGAACCTTAGTTTCCTGGCAAGGCCTTGTCCTTTTAAATTTCAGAATCTTCTTTTCCTTTTATTTTCTTAAGTATCAATCTTGTTCTGTTCGACAAGGTATACTATTTATTCAGAAAGCGTTTCATTACTTAATTCAGGTTTCCACTTGCCATTCCCAAGAGAGGATTAATTCGTTTAACTGTTTGAACAATAAGGGGAAAGACTTCTCCTTTAGGTCTTTTGTTTTGCCAAGCAGCGTTTTTTTGGGCTCTTTAGGCACCAGATTCTGGGTTTTTCCACTCTATGAAGTAGGTCCCCACTCTATGAGGATTAGATTTTAGAGAGTGGATGTTACAGTCTTCCGAAGGTTGGAGGTTTTTGTAGTTAGGCTTCCGAGGGTACCTTCATAAATTAGGTTTCGGAGAACCCTCGAGAGTTGGGCTTTCGAGGGCACCTTCATAAATTCATAATTGGTTATTATGGATTTAAGAGAACCAGATCCCTGGGAACCTAAGATCGATTTTAAGGTTTTAAATCCTTTGATAGTCAGGTTTCTGGAACCTGAAACTAATTTCCGTGTTTTAAGACCTTCTAAGAATCAAGTTTCTAGATACCTGAAAATGATACAAGAATTTTAAGACCTTTTAAGAATCAAGTTAATGGGAACCTGAAAATGATTTTAGGATTTTAAGACCTTTTGAGGATCAGGTTTCTGGGAACATGAAACTGGTTTTAGAATTTTAAGATCTTCTGAGAATCAGGTTTCTGGGAACCTGAAACTGATTTTAGGATTTAAAAACCTTTTGAGGATCATATTTCTGGGAACCTGAAACTGATTTTAGGATTTTAAGACCTTTTAAATATCAGGTTTCTGGGAACCTGAAACTGATTTTAGGATTTTATGACCTTTTCAGAATAAGGTTTTTGGAAACATGAAACTGATTTTAGGTTTTTAAGACCTTTTAAGAATCATGTTTCTGGGAACCTGAGACTTATTTTAGGATTTTAAGACCTTTTGAAGATCAGATTTCTGGGAACCTGAAATGAAAGATAGATGCTCTTGAATGATGTGTATAAAGGAACATTAACGATGTTAAGGAACTCGAATTTTTAACAACATGAGTACACATTCTGGGATTTGAAGTTAACTCCTTTGGAGATGACATCGTCTAGTGGTTGGCTACCAGATGGTCGAGGCCTTTAGTTCTTGGAACGGTGATGTGCATAGGTTTTTATGCATTTTAGAACTCATTTCCTTTATGTTTTAGATGCATTTAGGTTGTAAATATTGCATATAAGTCTTAGA
>OVAN01013354.1:0-12293 GCA_900406275.1 Anastatica hierochuntica
ATATATATATATATATATATATATATATATATATATATATATTGGAGATATTTGAAGTAATAAATTCCAAGTGGTTTTAAAGTGTTCTAATGAAGTTTTCTTATTAAAAATATACAAAGATTCAAATCACACAATTTTAGATGAAAATAACAAGTCACAACCAACTTCCATAATTCTCCAAAATATTCTAAACATTCATGAAAAATCATATCATCTCTAATACTAGATTCAATATCTTTAATGTCTCTGACTATTCACCTTATTCTCGGTATCTTCAATTTTCCAAATAACTCTTCAAACTAGAATTCTCATATTCACATGGTCATTCGTCGTTATCACCAAATCAGTTTCATTTCGTATTATTCACTTTCATATTTTAATCCATGTTTCATTTCGGATTTGTTTTATATTTCATTTCAACTTCAATTCTTTCTATCTCTATTTCAAATTTCACGCATTTACGCATATGAATTTTTCTTCATTTCCAACAAACAAGGGGATCTCAAAGGGCGATAACATATAAGAAACGAAAGTGATTTGTTGAGCCTTATGAATGAAACTGGAACCAAAAAGAGATAGATAATGTTCTTTTTTCATTCAGATAAAATATTTGGAAGCAAATGTTGAATGATGTTCGTTTGCTTTAAATTATAAGCATGATCTGGAAAAAGTAATTTGATACAAAATTAAAACTCATCCAAAAAATTTACATATTTTGGATGAGAATATTAATAGAGTTTGGATGAGTTTTACTCATCCAAACTTTGTAAAAGTCTAACAGACTCTCCACCAAACTATATAATAACTCATTAGTACTGTAATCTTCGGAGTATTCACAAAAACTGTAAAATTCATAAAAATCGCATAATTCCGTAACAAAACACACAAAACCACTCCACAAAATCAAAAATTCCACGAAAACCACAAAATATGCCAAAACTGCAACAATTGCCAAAAACGCAAATCCACCAAAACCTTAAAAATCGCCAAAATAGCAAAAAATTGTAAAAACCGCAAAATTCACTAAAAATCGTCATAACCGCAAAAACTGTAAAACCGTGAAATTCTCAAAAACCATGAAAACCGCAAAAGATGCCAAAACTATAAAATCCGCAAAAACGTCAAATCCGTAAAAACCATGAACTTTTCATAATCCACAAAAGATCGCAAAAACATCCAAAACCGCAAAAACCTCCTAATACGCAAAAGCTGCAAAATCAGCAAAAAACGTGAAATTCGCCAAAATAAAAAAACTGCCAAAATCACAAAATCGTGAAAACTGCAAAAACCGTCAAATCGCAAAAAAAATCCAGTCAAAACCACAAAAAACCATGTAATCCGCAAAAACCGTCAAGAACAAAAAAACCATGAAATTTGTAAAACCTGTGATATCAACAAAAACCGCCAAAACCTGTAAACAACAAAACCGTCAAACCGCAAAAACTGTAAAAACCCATAAAACCGTGAAATCCAGAAATTCTGAAAATTTTTAAAACCCGCAAACCTACAAAAACCGCACAAATTCGTAAAAATCCTCAAAACACAAAAACCGTAAAGTCATCCAAAAAAGCAAGAAAACAGCAAAATCGACCAAACCAAAAAACCATTAAAATCTGCAAAAACATGAAATCAGAAAAATTCGTAACGGCAAAGAAAAACCTTTAAACCCCGTAAAACCGTGAAATCCACTAAAACTGCAATGCTGCCAAACACCACAAAACCGTAAAAGACTGCAAAACCATGAAATCTACATAATACGTAAAAGCTACCAATTCAGCAAAAAAACATAAATATCGCACAAAACTGTTAATCGACTTTATTAGTTTTTATGATTTTGCCGGAAAATGCAAAAACGTCAAAACGTCAAAAAATTCTGAAACCGCCAAAAACGGCAAAAAATACTAAAACCGCCAAAAACCGCAAAAAATACTAAAACTGCAAAAACCGAAAACCTATTAAAATTATTTATGAAAGAGATGAAATTATTTCATAAGAAAATAAACTTTTATAAAAATAATAGATTGATGTATATGAATGTTGCTATAAATGCATAAATGAACAAACATTCATTCAGATGTTGCATTAGTTGCAAAATCCAAATGCAAAATCGAATAGCAACCGAATGCAGCAACCAAATGCAACAACCGGATGCAACATCAATATACATAACAAATAGGATCGTAATATTTTGGAACAAGTGCAGTAGGTTCACAATCATTAGAGTAGAAGAAGAAAGTACTAAATACAATAGTGATGTTCGTTTGGCAGACGCAACTTCCTGCGGCTGCGTCTATATTTTACATAAAAGTTTGTTCGTTTGATTGACGCATGTACTGCGTCTAGACGCTGCGTCACGCGGTGAACGCTGATAAAACCAGCGTCTGCATCTAAAACGAGCGTCTACATCTAAAAGTTGTGTCTGCGTCTACCAAACAAACAATAATCAAACGAGATTGACGCAGACGCAACCGCAGCCGCAACCGCAGCCGCAGGAAGGTGCGTATGCGTCTATATTTTACATAAAAGTTTGTTCGCTTGAATGACACAGGTACTACGTCTAGACGCTGCGTCACGCTGATAAAACCAGCGTCTGCGTCTAAAACGAGCGTCTGCGTCTAAAACCAGCGTCTGCGTCTACCAAATGAACAACAATCAAACGAGATTGATGCAGACGCAGCCGCAACTGCAGACGCAGCCGCAACTGCAGACGCAGCCGAAGGAAGCTACGTCTGTCAAACGAACAACACTAATGCCTAACGTATCAAATCATTTTACCTGAACCATAAAGAATAATGACATTGGAAAAATATTATCGTTTTTTGAAGCTAATGAGTTTTGCAACATCATTTGGTATTCCAAAATTGCTCAAACATCTTACCAATTGCAAGAAATACAATGTTTAATTAGATAATCAAGCTCAACAAACTTAATTTTTGAAAGTATCAAATAGGGCTGAGCATATTACCCGGACCCGAAGAATCGACCCGAAAGAACCGAAAAATTCGGAACCAGAACCGAACCGAAATTTGATAAATACCCGAATGGGTATCAATTTTTGAGAACCGAAAGAACCAAAACCGAGCCAAACCAGACCGAAATTTTTCGGGTACCCGAAAATACCCGAAATATAACTTAGTACCCTAAGATATTTCAGATATTTTGGGATTTTTTAGATCGGATAACCAAAAATACCTGAAATATACAAAAATACCCGAAAAATTAGTACCCGAAGATACCCAAAAAGACCCGAAAGTACCCAAAAAACTCATAAGTACCCGAAATACGTGCAAAATACCCCCCCCCCCCAAAAAAAAAATTAAAATTTTCTCAGAATACACAAAAATACCCAAAAATACCCGAAAGACCCGAACCCGATTTGGAACCGAAAATTTTTTGGTTCTTTTGCGGTTTCAGTTTCAAGAACCGGAACTGACCCAAACCCGACGAGAACCGAACCGAAATTTTTTCGGTTCCTAAATGGGTACCAAAATTTAGAAACCGAAAGAACCGAGAACCGAATTAATCGACCCAAACCCGACCCGAAGAACGCCCACCCCTAGTAACAAAGTAGAAAAAGTTTCTAAGATATTTTTGAAGAGTCATATTAGGGATGGACGTTCAGGTACCCGATCGGATTCGAGTTGGATTCGGTCGGATTCGGTTTGGGTCGGGTCCCGGACTCCAAGTCTACAATACTCATTTGGGTATTTGGTTGGGTTTTGGATTTTTAAAGCATCTCCAACCCCATTCTATTTTTCATTCTAAAATAAAAAAAAATAGGTTTAGAGTAAAAGAGCTCTAACTCTACTCCATTTTGCACTCTATAATAGAGTAAAAAATACGTTTACTCCACAAATAGAATAATTCATTTATTTTTTGTTCACCAGTCTATTTTTTACTCTGTAATAGAGTTGTTTCAGTAAAATAGAGACCATTGGAGTAGAACTCAACTCTATTATAGAGTGACTCTATTATGTAGGAAAAAAATAGAGTAATCCATTGGAGATGGCCCTAGGTTTAGGTTTGGGTAAATTCTGTTCGGGTATTCATATTCATATATTTCAGGTATTTAGGTTTTTATTTTGGATTTTTCGGGGGTTTTCGAATATTTTAGATTTTTTGAATAATTTTGGATTTCCAGATTAATTAGGGCGTTCATTTGGACTACTTATTCGGGTATATGGTTATCTTCAAGTACTTATTTGGGTTTCGTATTCAGGTTCGGATGTTTCAGGTATTTTAGATTTTTCGAGTTATTCGAAATCTATTTGGGTTCAAATATTTTTTCTAGTTAGAGTTCGAATTCAGTTTGGAATTTTAGTTCGGGTTAAAATTTCAGATAAAATGTCCAACCTAAGTCATGTATAATGAGTTGCTTGCAGGACGAGTGAGAACTCTTGCTGCCCAATATCTCAAACCAAAGATAAAAGAATGAAACACCACATATACAATCTTAACATAATGCGCGGAAAATTTGACACATTAGAAACATTTTGGATCCAACAAACTTTATCACTCTACGAACATCTCTCCAACAAAGAGGAAATAGATGCCACACCATCTAACCTAATATGAATTCAAACACAAAGTTTCATTATAACGCACAATCTTTAGTGTGAACCAACCTATGACCAAAATATGTAAACAAACATAGTAAGTTTTGTATTAGGAAGCATGCTTGCTTTTGTCTTGGAAGTTGTTGTTATTAATATTGTTCCTTTTTCTTTATTTTAGTTTTTCTATAAAAGAAATTAAACATTGTAACAAAGATACCGAGTAAGAAATGAATTAGTCACTACAATATTAGTGATTTTCCTTTGGTGGTCTTAGTACCTTCTTTCTCATTTGGAGGCTTTGCCTTTGAATGGAAAAGACTTATTGTTGAACAAACACATTTGTTTTTGAAGATATTGAGCATTTTTTGTCCCACTTTATGTGTTAGTGTGGTGGTTTTTAAAAGGTTTCTATTATTTTCTCCTTTCTCTTGGGTTATGTTCTTAATTTGAACTTCTTTCTCCACATGTTTCATTTTCTTTCTTCGCCTTCGGTTCTCACCCTCTCCTCTTTTTCTCATTCTCTATTTTTCTTCTGCTAATGGACCCTGAAGTTGAGAAAGCTCTCAGAGCTATGATTCTACAAGTGGAAGAAATTTCGTTCATAATGCTTGATATCCCTGAGTACTACACTTATGAACGAAACACACTAAGCATCACTGGTCGAACTCTGAGTCCTCCTTTTCAACCATAGGAGGATTTCATTCATGACATGCCTCAAAAATTTCGTGTCAATGACCGAGTGAGAGGAGTTTCTCTAAACAAAGAGCAATTTCAATTCATCTTCAAGTATAAAAAAGACATGGAGGAATTCTTAAAGAAAGGTGCTTGGACCTTTAAAGAGTGGTCCATTGTCATCGATCGTTGGTATAAATCTCCACCTGCGGATAACTTAAAAATCATGTCGGTTTGGATTCAAATTCGTAACATTCTCGTGAAATATTACATGAAAGATTGTACAAATACCCTTGGTGATTTTGTTGGTAAGGTCCTTGAAGTATCTTTTGACCCATTTAAGCCTCAAGTTAACGACTATGTGACAATTCGTGTTTTTTTAAAGTTTCCAAATGGTCTCCTTGTGTTAAAGTCATCACCCTCCGCTCTGCTGAATCAATAAAGATTTTCTATGATTTTGAACGCGTTTAAAAGAGAAGTTAGGTTTGTCAACGTTTAACACACGCAAAGGATTCATGTCCATTATTTCTTCAAAATCGGCTTAACGCAACATGCTTGAAGATTCCTGAGAACAATGGCTTTAACTCTGTGGAGACAGTGCTCAAGGACAACGATCCTCTGTGTGGTGCTCTTTCATAGGAGCAAGTTAGATTTGATCCCAATTCTGGTTGGTGACGTAATTCTTCTAAAGTGCTTCAGAAAATGAGGCAATATCAACTAGCTGATGACTAGGCTGAACGACAAGCTCGAGTTCTTCACATTCAAAGTACTGTTTCGGAAGCGGAGAAAGACCATGTACCTTATAAAACTCTCCTACGGCTGGAGCCTCTACCGATTTACCATGAAAATGTTGACAAGGGCAGAGGTATTGTCTTCAACTACGATCTGAAAGGGCGACTGGAACTTCATTCGGAGAAGACTTTCAAGTTAATGGGGGATGCTTTTAAAGCTGCGGTGACTCTGAATGTCCAAACTAATTTTCTGATTAATATGAAGAAGATGAGTGACTCCAAGATGGAGCTCAAATATGATGGGGAAGGTCCTACGGTTTTCACTGCTATCCTAACTAAGGCCAACTCTTTTGACACCTTCTCCCACATTGCTAAAGCTCATAGACGTCCCTCTAAAGTTGAAAGGGTGGCAGCTAGTAGACATCGTATGAATGACGGAAACAAAGCTACCTTGGTCAAAATACGGGACAAACCTGTTGGTAAACGAAAAGTTGATGATGGTGTTGATGTTACTCATAAATATGCTCGCCGAAAAACTTTTGTGGTTGCTCCAAGTGAGGAGCGAACGAATCAGTTATGAAGCTAGTGATATGGAACTATCAGGGCCTCAGACAGAACCTGACGGTTCAACGTCTTAAGGAAGTTCATAATTTTTGTCTCCCTGACATCCTATTTTTGATGGAGACAAAAAATCCGAGAAGCGTTTTAGTTGACTTACAAGTTTGGCTTGGTTATGACAATGTAAATTAATACAGTAGATCTGGTTGGTTTAAGCTGTGGATTTTCAATATTTTGGAAGAACAATGTGATACTGGACTTCAAGTTTGTAAAATTGATGATTTTGTTCAGTTTGATGATTTTAACTTCTAGTTATCGTGTATATATGGTTCTCTGAATACGGGTTCAAGGCATATGGTTTGGGAGTGTCTAATGAGAATTGGCCTGAATCGAAAAGAGTAATGGTGTATGCTCGAAGATTTTAATGAGATACTCCATAATACCGAAAAATTGGAGGGCCCTCGGAGGAGTGATTCTACTTTCAAATATTTTTCGAACATGCTCGACATTTGTGGAATGGTTGAGTTACCAGGTTCCAACTACAAGAAAACTGGACAATTGCGAGGAAGAATTTCCTCGCAAATCTCGGTTTGCTAGGAAATTGCAAGAAAATTCTTCCGGTCGCTATATGTTGGTCGCAAAGCAGGTTTCGTTGCAGTATCCTCGCAAATAATTCATAAAATTTTGTATTAAAAATATATAACTACTAACCTCGGCAAAAATCTTGTTTTTCTCGAACTGCATAAACCCTCCGGATTGGACCGAGCTATTTGAGTTTTCCATCGAGACTCTATCAAGGCTGCATCAATCCGCTTGTTGACCTCGTGGAAGAGTCGCTCGGACTTCTTATCCACGGAAGTCCCGTCTGACATCTTCTTCGTCTGTTCTAGCAATACTAGAAGATCGACAGTGTTAGACTATATAGACTCAACCTTAATTAAGAATACAACATTTAAAAATGTATAAGTTAACTTACAATTTCAAACTATTAATTAAATATTATTAATAAAAATTTTTTAAAAAAAGTTACAATTTTTCGACATTTGGCCCTGAACGAGTGCTGGCCGGTCCAGTGTGTCGGACTAGTCTTTCGAGCCAAAGTAAACTGCTCACTTTTCTTTTTGTGGGTTCCCGCCTCCAAGTGAGCGATCAGCGCGGTCCAAACATCCGGGTCCATCCACTGCGGCTTCCATTCCGGATCTTCCTTCTACTTCACCTTCCAGCGCCTGACTTGGTCCGACATCCGCGCTTAAAGTTTATTCTCAAACTCTTCACGGACTATACTGTTGACCGAGTAGTTCCAGTTGTAAGTTTGCTGGAAAATATTTAAATAATTAATTATTTAAAATTAAATAGAATTAACAATTAAAATCTAAATACTTACGACGAACGCCTCGAACTAACAGTCGATAGTCACCGTAGGAGTCTTGGTCCAGCTGGTGTAGGCCACTGTATAGTTCCGTTGGAAGATCTTCCGAATGGAAGCAGCAACAGAACAGTCGTCGTCACACTGAAACAAAGAAAAATAAATTGATTAGTAAAAAACTAAATAAATTATATTTATTTTAAAAAATTGTTTCGAATTACCAAAGGGTCTCCACAGGTCGTTTGGGATGTAACATCAGCAAAGACGTTTGAGCGGAACTATGAAACGCCGCCCATCACCGATTGTTGCTGAGTTGGCAGGCCATGTGGCGGAAATACCGTCGATGACATTGAGTTAGGGACTCGTTCTGAACTAGTACCAGATGGTGTAGGTTTAGAAGACGACTACAAAAAGTTGTCGTACGAGTTGCACGCCATCTACATATTTATGTTAAATATTTTAGTGAAAAAGTAATTTTAATAATTTTTATTAAAAATATTCAATAATAAGTCAACAGTAATTTTATATCAATTTGAAAATTTATATAAATCATAATTAATAAATTTTAAATTTCGTAAAATTAATTATTTGAAAAACACTATTTTTTTACAATTTTTTACGCTGCAAATCTATTTACATCCTATTTAAACCACCTAAATATATTAATTATAAATCTTTACTATTCTAATAATTAACAATTACCAACTTTATGAAAAATTTAAACTACTAACCTTTTTCAAGTTTTGGGATGAGAGACTCGGAGAGAGAGAGAGAGAGAGTGATTTTAGAGAGAGAGAGAGAGAGAGAGAGAGTTGGTGCAAATGGAAAGAGAAGAGGGTCGGATATATATAGGATTTTGTTGCCCTCGCAGTTTCCTTGCATAAAAGGCGGTCCAATAAAATTTTAAAAATTTTTGCGAGGAATTTAAAAGGAATTCTCGTCCAAATTCCTGCAAAAAATATTCATTTGGCTCCTAATTTTGCGAGAAAATTGCGGGGATTCTTCCGCAATTTCCTCGCAAAATATTGAAATATTTTTTTAAAAAAAATCAGGGTTTAGGGTTTAGGGATATATAGTAAATTGAAATAAGATAACTTTAATTACAATTAAAATTTTCAATTCTAATGTTTAATATAATAAACCAATAAAATTATAACTTACTTGAACAAATTTCGTATGTTGGTATGAATTGTATAAGAACTTATAATTGATAACAATGTTATATCGTCGAGTTTTTCATTTAAACAATGCATAAGATCTAGTTTTAATCATTTCATGTTGAAAAGTGAAAGAAAATGTTAACTTATTGCATGAATAAGATTAGTGTTTAGGATCTAGGGTTTAGGGTATACATTTGCGAGGACTTTGCAAGGAATCCTCGCAAAGTCCTCGCAAATATTTTTTTTTAAAAGTTAAATATTTATTAAAAAAAAATCATGGTGAAGGGATTTGAGATATACAATATGTGACATAAGATAATGTGAATTACAATTAAATTAATCAATTATAACTTCTCATATAATAGATCGATAAATTTAGAACTTACATTAATAAATGTCGTACGTTGGTTTGAAGTGTACAAAGTTATAATAGATATCAACTTTATATTGTCGATTTTTTAAACAATGCATAAGATCCAATTTTAATCCTTTAGTGTTTAAAACGTAAAGAAAATGTAACCATGTTGCATAAATGAGATTAGTGTTTAGAGTTTACGGTTTGTGTCATACGTTTACGAGGATTTTGCAAGGACTACTCGCAAAATCCTCGCAATTTTTTTTAAAAAAATAGTGAATACTTATTTATAAAATAATGATTTTGGGGTTTTTGAAATCTTTATTATTTTGAAAACAATTACAAATTTTACGAGGGATCTGCGAGGAATTCTTGCAATTTCCTCGCAAAATTTGCGAGAGATCTGTGAGGAGTCCTCGCAGATTCCTCGCTAAATAAAATTTTAAATATATTCTCCTTGTTACTTACATATTCATAACCAAATGGAAAGGATCATCTTACGAAATTTTTTTTTTGGGAAGTAATTATTCGGAAATTAATTTCATTTTTTAACAAATACACGTCCAATTGTCATTAATTAATAAACATAAATATATAACATCAATCATCAAAGTCATCCTGATCAGATACATACGTTGAATTGTTTTCATCATCAGATTCTTCTTCTTTGTCATCATTATCCTCGTCTGGTTCAACCATAGTGTCTTCGTGATCGCTTGATTGTACATTCTCCACATCTCGCGATGATGAGTCAACATGTATGACATCCACGGTGGATTCGATTGGATTAGTCGTCTCTTCTCTTGATCTATCTTCTTGTAACACAATGTCATCTTCAACTCCGATTATACGATCCCTTGGACTCACATGGATCACAGAAAGCCATTGCTCATGTCTTTCTCTTATTCGTACCTGCGGGTGAAGTACATCGGTGCAGTGACCATCTGTGAAATAGGACCTTAACCGAGTTCGTGGAACTAAAGGAGGAAAGAAACATCTCCATATCCATTGTTGACCTAAATTAATTAACAGGTTTGACGAGTTAGACTGTCCTTCTCTACATCCATCGTAGATAGGTTGGTTCGCAATGTCTAATATATCATAAACAAATTTAGCATCTCCATTCGATTCCTCATAATATGGAACATCATCAGATGTAGCATTTTCAAATGTGGATGATGTTTCCTGAAATGCATCTGTAACCATATCATGAAAACTATTCTCTGTTTGATGCTGATGACTAGTTCCTCTACTTAGGTTCCTAAGATTCGACCTACTACCTGCTTCAACATTAGAACTTTCTCCATGCGAAAGCCATAAATAGTATTTTTTTTGTGAAATCTCTATTAAGTTAATGTCTCTTCACGTTATCTATTAAAATATATTTCTTGTTCCGACATTCACGACAAGGACTGAAGATTTTACCGTTCTCTTGCGCAAGGGGGTTGTTAGTCGCCTGATAGATGAATCTCCGCAAACTGTCACAATACTCTTTTGTTACTTCACTGGTATCTGGATCTCTCTACCGATACATCCATCCTCATAAGGCGAAAACTTCATGCTCCGAACCCGACATTTTTGTTTGTTTGAAGTTTTTTTGTGAATTTGTGAATGAGATGGGAGAGTGTGGAGTTGCATATATTGCTACGGATTTGCTAGGAAATTGCGAGTGCCTACTTTTACGAGAAATCTGCAAGGAGTTTGCTAGTAATTTGCGAGGAAAATATTCCTTGCAAATATTTCTTACTCTTCTGGAAAAAAATTATACCTAAAAATTAGTCACCTCGCAATTCCATCGCAAATTTGCAACCATTTTGCGAGGAACAATTGTTCTCTCACTATTTCCTTGTAATTCTATAGCAATTTTGCGATAGACTAAGTTTCCTCGCAAATTGGTCGCTAATTTGCGAGGTAATTGCGGCCTCTGTGTTTCCTCGCAAATTCGTCGCAAATTTACGAGGAAACTGTTTCATCGCAAATTTTCCTCACAAATGGTATGTTTTCTTGTAGTGTCCAGTAATGGTTTTACATAGGCTAGTGTTAGACACAAGTTGTGGATATAATGTAAACCCATGCTTTTGGAAACAACGAATGGCGTTTTCGATTTCCTAAAGCTAATCAGGTTTTCAAGATCTAACATATTCCGACCATTGTCATGTTTTGTTATATTTGTGTGATGTGAATCTTAGCTGCAGGGGATAGTTCTGATACGATCCTAGGAACGCAACTCTGAAGATTTAAAGGCTGTAGCACGGAAAAACGGGTTAAGCGATGGATAAAGGAATGATGGCAGCGATGAATCGATGAACAAATGGACTGGATGATGGACTGATGGCGTGATTGACGAATGAGGGAATGATGATTTCGACACAACCAAGGGCTGGAAAAAATGGTTGTTGGTTTTGTAGAGGTTTTAGGGTGATGATGATCACATTAGAAACTCGGATTCAAGTGCAGAATCGAAAATAGTTGAGAGAACAAAGTTTCTGCTGGAAATTTCTTTTCACGTTCATTCTCTAACTATTACAACAAGGGAGGCACGAAAATATAAAGGAAAAAGACCTAGGGCACATACGCCTTTAGGTTCTAAAAGAAAACGACATGTAGTTTGGAAATAACCGAAAAAACAACATGAAGTCTAAATTTAAACAACAAAACATGCGACATAAAGATAAGTCTTCATGCGCTAAAACCAAACCAAGTACTTAATCAAATAGCTTTATTGAAGAGGAAAAATGCTCTGCCTCGTTAAAACCTTAAGAATGGTAAACCCGGCGTAGGAAAAACTCATTCTCTAAGGAAAGAGTACAACTACACATTATCCTCTTTGTAGCTATTCAAATAAGTCACCTGGCTCTTCTTGCGGAATATGGGTGAATATGTTGTAGATAGCAG
>OVAN01013355.1:0-12907 GCA_900406275.1 Anastatica hierochuntica
AGTTGTTGTAAAGCTTGCTTGAATCTTGCAGCCTTGGAACGAGTCATTGGAGCAAGAGGCACATTTAAGTCTTTGTCTTCTGCTTCCTCATCTTCAAGCTGCTCCTTTTCTCCTTCTTTATTTCCATTAAGCTCTGGTTCAAGCTGCTGTTCCATCTCCTTAGCTTCTTTAGTTCCTTTGCTGGTCATGATCATATCAATTTCCATAATTCATTAAGGTATTTTTCCTTATCCCTTAAGATTTAAATCGTATAAGGGGGATATTCGCTCTACCTTAGCTATGACCTTGGCTTGGCTTGGCAATTTGTCATCGGCTATGGTCTTGGTTTACACATTCAACTAGGAAGTTTATTTATGTGTCTTTGGTCTAGGTATGGTCAGACGCTAAAGGAATAAAATTACCCCCAACACTTGCCACCAAATATTTTAAAAACAAAAAAACTTCCTCCCATTGATCAGTTCTTAGAAAGATATGATAGCGATTATGTTTTCGGGTTTTTGTCTGTACTTTTTGTTTATTGCGTGTTTCTTAGGTTAGTTTCTTAATTATAAATTTTTTGTGGATATAAATTTTTCTAATATAAATATTTTTTCTATTCTGCACTGATTAAACGATGCATGTTCAAGAAAATTGTAACATAACCAGTATGTACCTCAATCAAGCCCAACAACAGGGGAGCAACTAACTTCTAGAGGAAACAATGACGAAGAATGCATAAAAAAAAAACGCCATAGGAGACCATCCAAGAACCTTGGTGAGAAGAAGAAGGTCAAAAAGTTTGAGTAAGATCAATGTTCGTCCAATCAAATTTGATGCCCCAAACTAAATAGAAAAATTAATGCTCCTTTTTATTAAAAAAATTAATGTTTCTCTTCCAACAAGAACAACAAAAGTGTGATGCTTCATATGCTCCTCTTGTAAACATTTTTCTATTTCTCTTCTTCCAGAGCTTTGTATTCAAAGAACTGTAGAGAAAATGAGAAGACTCTAGAAACTTCGTTTTCGCGATTTTCGTATCTCCGGCGATTTTTTTGGATCGGTGCAAAGTGTCGCAGCTCCATCATCAAGTGCAGTCTTTACGCGGACGTAGATCTCTTTAGCTTTAATTACCATAAGCGGTCGTTTGTGTGGCTTATGCTGGTTATGAGTAAGATATCCGTGTTGTTTAGGGGTTTTTAGGTGGTCCTTTAATAGAGAAGAACAAGAACGAAAGATGTAAAGCGATTCTTTATTGATATTTTTAAAGAGATCGGTTACAAAGTATGAGTTTCAAGAATTAGGTTTCGGATCCTTAAATTAGGGTTCCTCCCTTTGTATTTATAAAATATATCCATATATTTTATGGATAACTTCTAGTTTCGAGTTTATCTATACAATAAGGAATATTTCCATAATTCGTCTAAGGTAATTGTCCTTATCTCTTAAGATTTAAATTGTATAAGGCGAATATTTGCTCTACCTTGGCTCGTGGCCTTGGCTTTGTTGTGTGTCATTGGCTAGAGGCTTGGTTAACACATTCAACTAGGGAGTTTGTTTATTGTCCCTGGTCTAGCTAAGGCTAGGCTCTAAGGGAATAAAATTACATCCAACATTTGCCCCCCACTCTTTATTTTTCACGTGTGGAATTTGAAGAGTAGATTCTTTCTCAAGAGATTTCGGTTTTTACCTTAGTTTTAGGATGAGCCTCGTAGGCTAAAAATAAAATACGATCGTAGCCATGACCATGGTTGGCATCGCTGGTTCTCGTCACTATGGCTTCATCCTTGGTGAACAACCTTAGTGTTCGTGGGCCACATTTGTCGGTGAATTTTAGGGCTGAACTCTATGGAGTAATTTGGGCGTCTTGACTCTTTCTCATTAGCACTAGGGCTAGATAGGCGGGGAAGCGAAGAGTCCTCGCTCTCTGACTTCGCTCTTGTCACATCACATTCCTCTCAATCGCTCTCTCCACGCTACCGACGATTACATTACTCCGGTAAGTTTTCGTCTTCTGGTTACTATCCCATTCAATGTAAAGTCGCCGATTGTTGATCTTTTGGATATTGCGATCTTGTCTTGCAATAGTTATGGATAGATCAACTCTTTCGAAGCCCTCTCTGTCATCAAGTTTAGCCAAAGTCCTTGCAGCTAGAGCTAGACTTCAGGGACTTGCCTCCATTGATATCGGCGCTCTTCAGGCCTCCAGTTCTAACACTCTGATAAGGGCTTAAGCTCTCTCGACACCAACCTCCAAGAGACCTAGGGTCGAACCGCTGATTGCTTCAGCGGAGGGAGATTTGCTCCGAGAAATGTTGTTCACCTACAACCTTTCTGACATGATAGAGGATCAATGTCATTACCCTCGGGACCTTTATTCCGACCTCATGCAGGTTCGCCTCTATTCCCTAGCCTCGTTGCGGCCTTAGTGGTTGAGAATTCTGTTTTTGATTAACTTCCTTTTTTGCAGCTGGAAATAGATATCTTTGTGCAGGAGAAGCGTTATGCCAGGGGTCCATCTCAGGCCTCTGAGTTGGACCCTAGGCTAGAGGCCTTGAAGCAAGAGGTTGCTAGGGAGCACTAGAGGGCCAATGAAGCGATTAGGAGCCTCACTGACTCAGAGGCATCAATTAGGATCCTTCGCAGGAACCTGACTGATGCCAAGGTCAGAACTGAGCATGCATAAAGGTTGCTCGCTAAGAGGCGGGTGGAGGTTGTGGAGCACTATCGGCAGATCTCGGCCCAGGGTCAGCTGGCGGATACGTCATCTGAGAGTGCCTTCACTATTGCCCAGTGGAAGGTGGCCAAAGATCTTCTCTTAGGTGACCACTTAAAGTGGGATTTGGAGGAGATCGAGGCCTCTTACCAGCAGGTGACCACAGAGCGAGCCAAGGAGATCGGTATGTCTCCTCCTAATTACTTTATATTGCTGATGTCCCTAATGGCTGATAGGACATATGAAGCTAGTCCTTCGGGTGAGACTTCTGAGTCGAAAGCGGAGTGATGCGCGTGGATACCCCCTCTTTTTGTTACGCTTCCCCTTTTTTTTTAATCCATGGCATGTAGCCTTTTAACTTTCTTTTTGGTTGTAGTATAAACCTTTAAGTTTTCTTGCCCTTGGGTGCATAAACCCATAGTTTATTTTCTGCAACCAAAGCATCTAAGCACTCGTGAGTCTTAGTTAGAAATGAGTCAACATGAACTCGGTGGGCACTAAGCCTTTGGGCACACATGCCTTGGTTGGAATCATGGTCCTTGGGCTCATAGCCTTTGGTGAGTTTCGTGATCTTGGTGGGCACTAAGCCTTTGGGTACACATGCCATGGGTGGACTCATGGTCCCTGGGCTACAGTATGTGATCAGCGGTACTAGCTTTTTAGTTAGTATCGTGACTCGGTGGGCACATTGACTATGGGAATACGTGCCTTAGTTTTGCTAACTTTATTGTTACCGACCGGTCTAAAGTTTTTTTTATTTATGGGTAGCGTGCTAAAATGGATAGGGGTGCACATATTCCATAAGTTTTGCTAACTCACATAGTTTGGATGCATTGCATCCACCATCATTATGAGCTCCTCCACATTTTTACCATGCCTTTTCGGACATGGTTTTAGGAGCCTCTCCGCATTAGATGGACCACAGTTAGGAGCTAGTCCGCATTATCTAGATTTTTAGCCATGGTTAGGAGCTTGTCAGCATTACATGGACCATAGTTAGGAGCTTGTCCGCATTACATGGTTTTTAATAGGCTCATAGCCTTAGTTTCTATCCATGGAGTTTCTTAGGAGTAACGTATACCCCTGTTCCTCCGAAGGACATTATTTTTCTTTTCTTCAAATATGTATTTCAAGACCCGTATTTTCTTTTATAAAAGGATAGCGGGAGCTTTTAGTACATAATTTGAATTTCAAAAAAACGAAGGCCATCGTGTAGCTGGGAAGAGAGGTGACAAGGCTAATGCCAAGGTCTTTTTACCTAGAGATGGTATTTCTGAGATGTAGGGCATTCTAGTTGTTTGGTTGCTCAATATCATGCATGTCTTGCAGCCTATAAGCTCCATCATGTCACACCTCTATGATCTTGTAAGATCCTTCCCAACTTGGGGCTAGTTTTCCAGCGGTTTATCTTTGGTGTTGTCGAACACTCTTCAAAGGATGCAATCCCCTTGTTGGAAAGTGTGTGTCGTTGCTAGAAAAAAGACCTGTGAAGGTGCCATAGAAAAATTTCCAACTATATCCATGCCCCACTTTGTGAAAGGCCATGGTGCAGTAATCAGCGTCAAATTCTCGGGGGGAGCTTGGACACTTGAGCATGTATTTGGCATTGCTTGGAGTTTTGCGCATAGAGCTTTGCATTGTTCGCTAATAATCCTGCTCTTTATGCCTTAAAGCAAGATTCCTGCACCCTGAGTGTGATCTGCATGTGCCTTCATGGAGTTCTTCCAAAACGAACTTTGCTTTGGGCCATCCAAGGAATCTTAACAATGGTCCCCCGAATGATCGTTGATAGAGGTTCTCTCCAACCAGGCAATACCTTGCCGTTTGTCGTTTGATCTGGACGCATTCAAATTTTAGGTCAGGTAGAATACCATCTTTGAGATACCCCACTATTGGTGTTCTCCAATCGTACGTTAGTTTGGCTGGCTTTTGGCTCGCACCATCGCTTGCTTCCACTTCTATCGTGAGCACTTCCTTAGAGATGGCAGACCATTGCAGCATCAGCAAAGGGATATCTAGCTTTTCAATGGTTTGTAATAACGACCCAAGGTTAGCCAAGGCATCAGCCTCGCTATTTTGTTCTCATGGGACCTGATGCAGTTTGCATTCGTCAAAATCTTCTACGAGTGCCTTGGCTAGTGTTAGATATCTGACCATGGTGGCATCCCTGTCTTGATGGTCGCCTTGGATTTGATTGATGATCAATTGTGAATCACTGTGGACCGCAATTTTTCAAGCTCCCAACTCCTTGGCTAAAGTGAGACCAACTATGAGGGCTTCATACTCAGCTTCATTGTTCGTGCTTTGAATTCGCATCGGACTGCTCGAGATTCCGTCTCGCCATAGGGTGAGGTCAATACGATTCCTAGGCTTGTTCCCTTGACATTGCTAGAACCATCTACGTGCAATGTCCATCCTCCACCAGGAGATGTGGCTTGGAGAGTTTGAACCTCCTCCTTGACCAACAAACCGATAACGAGTGCGAATTCTACTATGAAATCTACCAAAGCTTGAGTCATTATGGCGTTGGCTGGTCTGAAGATTACGTCGTATTCCCCCACCTCTATGGCCCATTTGGCTAACCTACCCGACACCTCAGGCTTGTGCAGGACAGCTTTGATGAGAGCTAAGATTATCAGCACAATTTGATGTGCTTGAAAGTATGGCCTCAGCTTCCGAGCGGCTATTACCAAGACTAAGGCTAACTTCTCTAGGGGATTGTACCGCATCTCGATATCCATAAGTGACTTGCTACCGTAGTATATGGGGAGCTGCACGGTGCCTTCTTCTCTTATGAGAACGCCGTTGACAGCGTGATCTGAGACAGTTAAATATAGTAGCAGGGGTTCTATGTCCTTTGGCTTAGAGAGCAACGGTGGCATGGATAAGTAGTCTTTTAAAGCCGCCAATGCTTCTTTGCATTTTCCATCCCACACGAACTCCTTCCCCTTCTTGGGGGTTTCAAAGAACAAGTGTGACTTGTCTGATAGCCTTGATATGAACCTGCTAAGAGCCGCCATCCTTCCCGTTAGCTTTCGGATGTCCCTAGGAGTTTGCGGCATAGGGATCCCTTAGATTGCTTTTATCTACTCCGGGTTAGCTTTAATCCCTTGATGCGTAACGATATATTCTAAGAACTGGCCAGAGTTAATGCCAAAGGAACATTTAGTAGGATTGAGCTTCATCTTTTATGTACGGAGTGTGTCGAAGTCCTGGTGAAGGTGCAAAATATGGTCCTCTTCTAGCAATGATTTTACTAGCATATCATATATGTATACTTCCATAGTCTGATTGATATGCTCGACAAACATCTGGTTGACCAGCCTTTGGTACGTGGATTCCACATTTTTTAGGCCTAAAGGCATGACCTTGTAGTAGTAGATCGCTTGAGACGGCATAAATGATGTCTTTTCCTGGTCACTGAGGTGCATTGGGATCTGAATGTATCCACTAAATGCATCCATGAAGCTCATGAGTTGATGCCCTGCGGTAGCGTCGACCAATTTATCGATGTGTGGCAGAGGAAAAGGGTCTTTGGGACAGGTTTTATTGAGATCTGTGAAATCAATGCAAACCCTTCATTTTCGGTTCATCTTCCTTACTACAACAACATTGTCTAACCACTCTAGGTACTACACTTCCCTTATAAACCCCGCTTCTAGGAGGTTGCTTACCTCCTTGTTGACGATGACATCTCTTTCTAGGGCGAACTTCCTCATTTTTTGCTTCACCAGTGGATGATCTAGATCAACCATTATTCTGTGTGAGATAATGCTGGGATCGATCCCTGGCATATCCGCATGGGACCATGCAAAGCAATCTTGATTAGATCGAAGGAAGTTTATCAGCCTTTCCCTCAAGTTCATGGGGGACGCGAAAAAATCTTAAGCATCGTGGTGAGATCGCCCTCCACTAAGGGAACCTCATCTAGTTGTTCAATCTTTGGTTCCTCATCGTTGGCATTGGCCTTGGCCGCAACTGGGGTCAAGAGCGTTGGTGTGCTTCTGAAGGTCACCTCGTAGCATGACTTGCCATCTTGTAATTCTCCTTTAATTTCTCCTATCCCTCAAGGGATCAGGAATCTCATGACTTGGTTTAGAGTACTGGTAACTCCTTTCATCGCGTGGATCAATGGTCTTCCCATGATAGCGTTATATGCCAATGGACAGCCTATGATGGCGAATCTATTTTGTCTGGGGATTCTTTTTCCCCATACACCTATATGACTTCCCTGATGGTTTGGATTGTTTCTCCACTAAAACCGATAAGAATACTCGACCTTCGCGTGATTTTTGACTCTAGAAGCCCTAGTTCCATCATAGTTCCTGCGAAAAGAATGTTGGCCAAACTTCCACTATCGACCAGGATTCGCCTAACCACGTAATCGGCCATGGTTAGAGATATTACCAAAGCGTAGTGCTGAAGGGATCGTCCCCTGCCGCTTTCATAGGGAGCAAAGCTTATCTCCGTCACTGGTGGTGCTTCACTCTCTAGCCATCTTGCGACGCAAAGGACTCCTTGTGAGAGATGCAACTTCAAGGAGATTGGATCCTAAATGCCTTGGAATCCTCCCGATATATGGCTGATCACCATAGTGTGCCGAGGTGACTATGGGGTTGACTGCTGTGAAGGCTCGAGGTGTCGAGATTGATGTTGTCGGGCTACTTCGGCGCTCCTCCTGGTAATAAAATCCTTGAGAAGGCCTTTATATAGCAGTGACTTCACTTCTTGTCTTAGCAGAGAACAATTCTTCGTTTCATGTACATAATCTCGATGGAAATAATACCATTCAGAATTGCTACCCTTGGGGTGGACGGAAGGTCGTGGCCTTGGTGGACATGTTACACTGCTAGTGAAACGCCTTAGTTCTCCACTTATTTCCGTCGGGGCCAAGGTCATAATGTCTTCTATTAGCTTGGACAGAGCCACAAGCTCTTCCTTGCCAGCTATAGCCATAGACTTAGCCCAGGGCGTGGTGGAATTTTTGTTGTTTTCTCCAGTTCCTGCTTGGCCGTGAGGTCAATCCGCTTGTCTACCAAGGGCTTTATCCTGCTTAGGAGTCTATGGACTGGCCTTCGAGGCTATGTGGACTTCAAAGACAGTTTCTTCTTCTCATTTGATATGTGTCCATGCCTTGGATAGGACGTCTTCCATAGTATGGCAGGGGTACTTAATGAGCTCTTTGTAGAGGTCACCATCGATCTATAATCCTTGTTTGAAGGCAGAAATAGCCGTGGAGGATACGCGTTTGGGAACTGATACCTTCTCTTTGTTGGATCGATGGATGTATTCTTTAAGGCTTTCGTCATGGCGCTTCTTGATTCGGTAGAGATCGTCAGAAGTACGCCTTAAAATGCGAGTACTAGCAAATAGCTCAACAAATCGGTCCGTTAGCGTTGCGAACGAGTCAATGGAGTCATTCATCTAAGGTAATTGTCATTATTTCTTAAAATTTAAATTGTATAAGGAGAATATTCGTTCTACATTGGCTTGTGGTCTTGACTTGGTTGTGCGTCCTTGCCAAGAGTCTTGGTTAACACATTCAACTAAAGAGTTTATTTATTATCCCCGGTTTAAATAAATTTAGGCTCTAAGAAAATAAAATTACCCAACGCATGTGATTAGAAATCTTTTCAACGTAGTTTGTTATCATTTTTTTCAACGCCACTGGAAGAGACATAATGGGCTTTAAGGTGGACCACTTCTAGCCTATAAAACCAGACGGTCTAAATTGCTATTGAGTTGTAGTCCCACGTGTTGCATCATTTCGGTATTAAGAGAAATTCTATATATATATAAGAGCATTTTTAGTGGGGATTTTTTTAGGTGTTCTCACAATTAAAATAATAATAAATTAATAAAATAATAACATTTTGGTAAAAAAAATTTAGAATATGTTTTGGTTTTAAAACACTTAAGAACACCCTTAAAACATATTTGCACATGACACATGTCTCTTTATTAGTGGTTCAGATTTTATTTTATTAAATCAAATTCACAATAATTTGAAAAGTAGCTAAATAGTTTATATGTTATTATTTTTCATTTTTTATTCTTTTATAAATCATAAAAAAAATTCTATCTAAAAAGTTCCATTATATACTAGTTTATATTATATATTCAAATTATTTTTATTATTATTAGTTAAAAATACAATAATATTCAATTAAAATAAATATTTAAGTAAAATCCCCTATACATTAATTAAGAAGTAAGTTTGCCGCATGTCATCACCACAATTGATTTTAACAAAAAATTATGACATGACAACTTAAAGATATTTGATTGGTTTTAAATTAATTTGTTTGTAACTAAAAAAATTTGACATCACAACATAAATTATTTGAATAAAAATAGTTGTTGCCAAAAATATTTATTAGTTAAATCTCAAAAAAGTGTCACATACGTATTTAATAAAAACTTTATAAAACTAGAACTAATAATATAATAGATACTTGAATAAAATATAACTAGATTGTT
Source organism: Anastatica hierochuntica (assembly GCA_900406275.1). Classification (NCBI taxonomy): domain Eukaryota; kingdom Viridiplantae; phylum Streptophyta; class Magnoliopsida; order Brassicales; family Brassicaceae; genus Anastatica; species Anastatica hierochuntica. The sequence continues at coordinate 9,173 of OVAN01013355.1, forward strand.
CTCCACGCCATGCGCGAATAAATTATCGTCAAAATTTTAGTAATTTATTTGATTTAGTATAACTAATGATTTCTTTTTAATCAGAATATAATGAATAATTATGACTTAAACAAAATTCACTAACGTGTTTTCTTGATATACATCATTATTCTCTATTGTTTTCGTCGTAGAAATTTATTGGTAATGAGTATAGATGAATGTTAAAATATACAGATTCATAATAAAGTGTATTTTAAAACTTGAAATGTTTTGTAAATTATAAAGAAAATTTGGATCTTTCAAACTAAATATTTTTATAATATAATTTAGTACAAAAGTATCTTTATGGATCTTTTAAATATAATTTGAGAAAAAATTTGAAATTATATGTCGCGTATAATATGCATCAAATAGAAATCATGTCACAATTTTTTAAATAGTTGATGCATATTATACGCGACATATAATTTCAAATTTTTTTCTCAAATTATATTTAAATGATCCATAAAGATACTTTTGTACTAAATTATCTTATAAAAATATTTAGTTTTTTGTTGTCATCAGCTTAGTGGCTTAGTAGTTCCCAGAAAAGAGCATCACCTCGGGTTCGAACCCAGGTAAGTGAGCTTGGCCAACAGAGGTGGTAACCACTGTACCACATGTGCCGCTCATAAAAATATTTAGTTTGAAGGATCCAAATTTTCTTTATAATTTACAAAACATTTCAAGTTTTAAAATACACTTTATAATGAATCTGTATATTTTAACATTCATCTATACTCATTACCAATAAATTTCTACAATAAAAACTATAGAGAATAATGATGTATATCAAGAAAACACGTTAGTGAATTTTTTAAGTCATAATTATTCATTATATATTAAAACGAAATCATTAGTTATACTAAATCAAATAAATTACTAACATTTTGACGATAATTTATCCGCTCATGGCGCGAAGAACCATCTAGTTATATTAAAATGATATCAAATCATGTCAAAGATAACAATATTATATTGATGAGAATATTTAATGGGTCTCTTCTCTCACCAATGTACATAAAAAGTAAATAAAAGTTTTCACATTAAAAATAATATTATTATATTGATAAAAACACTAAGAGGTTGATTGTTTTTCGGACTGTAAAAATTGTGAGGGCTTTAACAATACTTAAAAGTTTCAACAATTTTTCTCTTTCCAATCACACTATCACTTTCTTTAAAATACTCAAACCTCCTAAAAGCACTCACAACTCTAACTTCTCTTTTTTTGTTCATGTTTCGTAAATTTTTTTTAAAGTCTAAACAAAATGATTTTTACTGTTTTTAAAGTCATAGCCACAAAAGTAACAGTGGAAAATTATACAGTTAATATTTTTTTAACAGCTTACGGTAAAAGTCCATAAAAGTCGGGCTCTAGATGTGTTCTCACCAGTATCGATGCTTTAAGTAATTGAATCTATAGGTCCAATTCTTCTTTTGCGAAAGAAAAAACAGTGGATCATGATATCGAAAAGGTTTATGTTTAACCGTTTATCATTTTGTAGGAATATGGGTTATGGGAAGATGATTAACTATGACATGTTTAAGCATGACACGTGGCATAATATCAATGAAGTTATAATACAGCTTGGTATAGAAGGGTTTGACGTAAACCTGTGATCTTTCCCCACCATTTAATTAGCTGGCTGTTAACGAGCAAACTCAAACAAAACCTTTATTGTTTATTGCTTTTCTCTTCTTTTTTTTTTACCTAAAAACCTTATTGCTCTAACTCATGAATCCCACCCCCTCCCTCTTTATAAGTTGCATTTCACAGAAACAAAAAGTTAAATAAAAGTAAACATTGAAGTGGAAGAAACATTATTATTTGAAAAAAAAAAATCAAACCACTAGTAAAAATTTGAAAAAAAAAATCGAGAGGGTGGGTGCAAGTAGAGGAGAAGTCGTTTTCTTTATTGCTTTAAGATTCTATCTTCTCCAACCTAACAATTTTATGTTGTTAACTTTTCTGCAACTTAGTTTTTTCCATGCCAAAGAAAGAAAACTACCGTGTACGGACATGAACTTTTGCTTTCGATCCATTTACAAATTCGGAGAGAGAATCTATTCTTCGGTCACTATCCCTCAAAGGATTAGTTTATGTCAATTAAGATCCGTAATTTACTCTGCGTTATCAAAAAAAACATATCAATAATTAAATTAAATGGTAGTGACTCTCTAACACTTTAACCAAATCCAAAACTCTGACCAATGACAACAAACGTATTGTACACGCAATCACCAAACATTCATCCCACATTCACAAATCCAAAAAAGTTCTCAACAAATACATCATTCTAGAAATTCAACTCATCTTGACGCACATCTCTCAACTAAACCTAGAGACAGGTAAAACATTTAGCTTTTAGTCTCCTGAGTGGTAACAAATCTCACCCCGACTTGGCGACAGGTAAAACATTTAGCTTCGAGTTTGGTTTGCTCGTCGGCTCATACTTGTTAACCTATCCTATCACATAATCTAAAAAAACCAAGACAATCATATCGCGATCCACATGGGTCTACCCTTTAACTTAATTGTACAGTCATCTACAGTAAGAAAGGAGGAATGATCCTATCAACCATAAGTCTTGCGGCAGAATTATGGTTGAATGATCCTATTGCACAGAGTCTTGACATCTTAGACTGAGTACTCAACCATAACTTTGCCGTGAGTTACAGACGCTACCGGAACCACTAGTAGCCCCAAGTCTAGAGTCATGGTGCATTACATCAGTGAACTAGATACACGAGCGTCCACTAGAGAACACAACATAACAATCTTTTTCGTAATTTCTAAGTAATACAATTTATCCTGATCATTATTAATTAACAATTATATGTTCTAAATCATCAAGCAAGTACTACCATTCATCTACTCTACATATACTCGACTTAGAGACCAAAAACAAAATCGCAGTATAGGCATATAGTCCATAAGAAAAAGATATGCATAATACACGCAATATATTCGAACCAAGACATATACCTTAGTTTTGCTAGGGCTTAACTTTAGACTGGTGCAACCAAAAAATAATCTGAACTCAGTGACTGTCAGATACATCCTCACCCTATCCTAGGATCTCTAGAGGATAGGGAAACATACTGAAAGGATTTTGATGGCTCAACTGGTCCTACTGGTGTTGGAGTGCATACTACGATTTGTTGAGATGTCTTTGGGGTTGGTTCTCTTCCCCGATCAAGACCACACCCATGTCCTCATCAACATATCTACATATGAACCTTATCCACTTACTTTGAGGGCTAGACTTAGATCTAGTGGGTCCAAACCATAATCGTGTACCTAGGACCGCTCCCAGTTGACCTCTACCAAAACCTTTTTTTCGCCATGACCTCTACCAAAACCATAACTTAGGAACGAGATCAATATCCCATATCTATCCTCCGGGTCATAATCTTGCTCAGTAGATGCCTTCTCTCCCAAGTTTCTTCCTTCCTTAGCCATTAAGATTCCCTTCTACTACTCACTACCACAACTTCTTTCTCCTCCTTCCTCCTTTCTCACGCTGGATCCTCCTTCTCTTTCCTTCCTCATGGCAGCTTCATCCTTCTCTCTCTCCTCGTCATATGAGCTTCTCCCTCTCTTTCATACTTGGTGCGGCTCTCTTCTCTTCTCTCTTTCCCAGCTTGATCTCCAACATCTTCTTCATCTTCTTCTTCATGGTGAACTCTCTCTCTCTCTCTCTCTCTATATAT
>OVAN01013356.1:0-12907 GCA_900406275.1 Anastatica hierochuntica
GATGTTCCCACTCCAAATAGCCATCATAATCGTATTTCCCATAGAAAGATGATATTTTGCTTCGTCTCTTGCCATCTCGCTTTTCTTTGGCTTTTTGTGCAGCCTTTGTTTCCTGCAAATCATGTACATTGTGAGAAGAATCATATATGTTAGTTTTCTGTAGCTGTTTAATGGTTTCAGCTACAACAGCCTCAACCCAACGCTTATTGGGTGGAACCAACGATGGATCCATAAGATTTTCTGAATCCTTATCAGATTCCGGACATATCTAATTCCTAACAAAAAAAGATATTCTTCTTCCCAAAATCTCTAAAAATTCTCGGCAATTAGCCTCAAATATTAGGAGATTGTGTCGATCTAAACCTGCAAAATAACCCCGCAAAACAAATAAAATCTGTTAATGTTAGAGAAAATCATAGCAAAATTTTTAAAAAAAATCACTAGGAAATCTCGAATTTTAAAAAAAATTTCGAAATCAGAGTGAATCCTAAGCCCTGCTAAAAACAATCCAATCAAATCGAAGAAATCAAATCCCCAAAAATCCCTGAAAACAGAAGATAGATAGAGAAGAGATGGTTTCTGCAGAGTTTGAAACTTGTAGCGGAAATTACAGCTGCAATCCCTTTACCACAAAAGCTGGATTTCTTTTCAGCTTTTTCAGATTTTTAAGCTTTTCTGAAGTTTTTCTAGCTGGATTTCTCTTCAGCTTTTGTTTTTGTTTTGTTTTGTTTTTTTTATCAAAAATCGCCGGCAAATATATATAGATTTTTGTTTTTTTGTAAGAAAAACCTAAGGAAAGCTAAATATGTATCTAAGAAAATACTGCAGAATGAATAAGAAAAATAGAAAAGAAAAACCGAAAATTAAACCCCAAAAATCGAAAAAAATTTCGCAAAATTGATCAAGTTTTCGAGTTTCAGATTGCTCTGATACCACTTGATGCAACCCTGGATCTCTGAAACTAGAAAACAGAGCCTTTCGGAACTGAATTAGATCAGGATCTGCGAAAGACAGCAGTCGAATTCGATAATTTGGGAGGAACGAAGGGATAGACGTTTCAGTTCTAGAGAATTAACTCTATATTCGATACTGAAACAGGTTTCGCTTTGGAGAGAATTAACTCTATCAGCAATTGGATGTTCAAAGAAGAACAAGGATTCACTTTTATGCAAAAGAGAGAAAACTTTTAAAGAGAAATTTTTTTGATTAAAACTTTGATATCCTAAAACTATGAGAACTAGCTAGCTTATANCCCGAATAACTAAAAATCTGGTTGGGCCCATTTGCATTCTTGTAGATCTTTGAATTGCCGTCAGATTGATATATTATTCGACCATATAAGGTTTAGGCTTGATGGGCCTTTCTTCGTGTGGACTAAGATATGTCAGAAGACTGATTTTCCATGAGTATTCAAGCCCAACACGATCTGTCTTGAATCCTTATGCTTTTCTCGGTCCAATACCTCATGGATTAAACCAATTAGCTCAACTTCAGCTCCATGCTCAACCCATATTGCATCATCGTATATATGATTTGTGATCAACTCTCTCTATAAGAATGCCACCTCATCACACAAAAAGTGGACAATTGTCCACCCTATTTATTTAAAAAACTTTTGAAATTCTACATTTTTGTAGTTTTGGTTTAATAATAAATAGTTATGTGTTTAATGATATGTTAATTGTAAGTTATTATGATAAATATATATTTTTATTATTTGATAATTTGTATTCACAATATACTTTTTCTTTATAAAAATCAAAATTCACTATTTTTTTGCTAAAAATCGACAATGAAAGCTGCAAATAATTCATTTATTTCGTTCTAAGATGGATTCGTGAGCAGCTCATTCGCTAATGTATTTTGTGTCGCCTCAAAAATGATGATGCTCGGTTTAGGTAAAAAATTAGCTTTCAGACACTTTTTATCGATGTTTTTAGTTATTATTTTAGGATAAAAATATATGTTTCAAGCTAGAAATATATTTTTATTTTTTAGAGTATAGATTATCGTGCTTTTATCTTGATTTCATAAGTTATTAAAATCTTCTTTAGTATATTTGTATAACTACCAAACTTATTAAATTTATATTGAGATTATAGTAAATTTATTTAACTTGTATCACATAAATTATTCTTTTCGAAAAATAAATCCAAGAAGATTTTGAATAGACATTTACTAAAAACAACATAAACTTATTGTAAAATATGTGTAGACATATCCGCGCGTATGCGCAGGTATCGATCTAGTTTACATTATGATAGATGAAAGAACTCTTCACAAATTGACATATGAGCATGCCAAATCATCGACATGTGTACTAACAAAATTGTTAAAAAAACAATTTTGGGTGAAAAACTAGAGTAACCTTGAAAAGACGTAAATAACTAGAACAACACCAAAAATTTGAGAGTTAGTTTAATTTTTTGTTTCCCATAGTACCATCAAAGCTACTTGAAAAAACTATATTACCATAATATCACTAATGAAAATTTTTTGAAAATAAAAAAGGCGAGGAAAAATCTGTAGTATCGTTAGTTTTTCGAAAACGAAAAAACCTATATACAAATTTGTTTTTTGAAACCAAATATTTGTTTTGCGGACCACATATTTATTTGCGAAGTGACATAATGTTAATCTTTCACAGATTTACTTTCTCCCACAAAATTTTCTTCATAGTTGCTACATAGTTTTAAATCTCTCATAGATTTTTCGTTGAAATATCAAATATCAATGCAGATTTGTTTTATGTTACTACAAACTTAATTATTCATCACCAATTTTTTGTTCAATAACCACTTATATTTTTGAACATAACCTATTTTTCGTGATAGATTTGGTTTTTAAAGTTTTCTAAAACGATGCCACATATTTGTTTTTCGCTTAAAAATTATGTAGTTTTGCTACATATTTCTTTCGGAAAAGTTATTTACTAGACTAACATCATGTGGCGATAGATTTATTTTATGTGGCTAAAAATTTTAAAATGGCCACAAATTTATATTCTTATGCTACAAATCTTCTCTTGTCATGATGCCACATATTTTTCTCTAACAAGAATAGTGCAAAAGTTTATTGTCGTCACTACAAAATTTTTTTACATATTTGTTTAATGTTATTAATACCAACTTTTTAGATTTTTTGTATAGTTGTTAAAGGTTTGCTTGGAAAATTATTTAATTAAACACATAAAAAAGATAAAATTATATGGCAAAAACTATCTTTGTTCTTTTTTATAAATTTTATAAATCTATATATGAGTTTATGTAAAAGTTTGTTTGAACTAACACTAGTAGATAATTATAAATTATAATCAAATATCATATAACTCTATAGGTTGTGTGTATTAGTGACATAACATTGAAAGTCATTAGCTTTTGTGGTGGATCATTATTGTTGTGTGTATTGTTACAGATGAATTAGATAGTTATTATCTAACACATTACATCTACGTTTAAGCGCAAGTATCTTTGGTTCATTAATTTAAATTTATTTTTATACTTATAAGCCGAATATCATTATGATCGATTTGAGTAACCTCAACAAGAATGATGAAGTGGCTCTATACCACTTGTTCAAAGTTCAAGTTAGTAAAAATCAATTATTTTTCAAATTTATCTAAGTTTTTTTTGCAACCACACATTAATTAGAACGCAACTCCATAGTTGGTAATCCAATTAGGAGGCTTAGTGTCTACCAAATTTCTCTAAGTTAGAATACAAAATTTGTTATTTTTATTTACAGAAAATAGACCATATACACGAATTTAACATCATGAGAAATAGGTGATAACTATAAAAAAAATGTATACGTATAATCTACAATAATTCTAAAACAAAATCACAATAACTAAATTAGAGTTAAACCCGCGCGATGTGCTGGTATATTTTTTATTATATACATATGAGCTGAATGGAAATGAATTCGAGACAAATATCCGAACGAATTTTGTTTCAAGGTATTTTAGGTATCAAATATTACCTGAACTGAATCCGAACTCGAACAGGTACTCGATAACTTCGAAAATATCAAAAAATTTCGAAAATTCAAAATATAAACCTGAACCCAAAATACGAAATAACCAAAAAGATCAGAAACTTCGAGTCTAAACCCAAATAATAAAAAAATAACCGAAAAATTCAAATATCATGAACCTAAACACGAACCCAAAACCTAAAAAATCCCAAAAAAATCAGAAAAACCAGAGAAAATCCAAAAATACCGAATCCAAATCTAAAAATCTCAAAGATACCCGAACCTTAACTCAAAATATTTTCAGGTATGTCAGAATTTTCCTTAAGTTACTAAATCGGATCCGAACCGAACCTGTTCCAAAAATATCCGTACAGGACTAAACTTTAGGTACTTAAAAATCTGAATACGAATAGACCCGACCCGGAACGCGACTCGAATGATCACCCCGACATATAGGATATATACTTCAAGATATTTAAGAGAAAGTTGTTTTTCTATTATTATTTATAGAATTAAATTAGTTTTTTAGAAATTTACTTTTTTAGATATTTTAGTTTTATGTTTTTTATTTGTTTTAAACCGAGATTTTTATTATAAACTTGATTAATTATATATTAATATTATATAGTTAAAAATGTTTTTATTTCGAAATATTTTTTTTTCAGGTATTTTCAAAATAATAATTCCAAGATATTAAACACAAAATCAGATTTGTTTTTTTGTTTTTTTACTCCAAAAATATTAAGAGAATCTAGTATGAGATTTAGGACGTTATATTGTATTGTTAGCCAAATAATAATGAAATGTTATAATTATTTCTAATGAGTTGAATAAGTCCAAACTTGAATGAAAACTTTTTAAGTAGATAAAAAAAGGACTCTATTTTAATATAATAGATAAAAGAACGAACTAAAAATTAATCTGCAATAACAATAAAACAAATATGTAACAGCGGTAAAATAAATCTTTAGTAACTGTAAAATAAATCTGTAGTCATTAAACATAGTTTCAAATAATAATAAAATAAATATGCAACAACAACAAAATAAATCTGTAACAATAATGAAATAAATCTGGAGTAACAATAAAGTAAATCTATAGCAATTAAAAAATAAATTTGTAACTACTTTATTCAAATATGCAACTATTGTAAAACAAATTTGTAGTAATAGTAAGATAAATTTTTACTAACAATAGAACAAATCTATAGCAATTGTAAAAATAATATGTGGATTCACAATGAAGGCATTTTTGTAATTTTCTACTTCGTTTCCTACCATCAATCTGCGAAAACCCAAGCCGTCACATAATATTTTTCATCAAAATTTTCGTGTTTTTTTGTTTCTTTTGCCGTTTATCATCATAAACTTGTATATAAATCATATATAATCTTATTTTAGCATCAAGACGAAAATAAAAACAAAATTTCATAAAACAATTTATCGTAAAATGAGAATCTCACCTCTTAAAAACTAACCTAAATAGAAAACTTATGTTACGGAAGAGACACATAAGAAGACGGAGGAAAAGAGTAGTGGAGACGACGGAGGAAAAGAATGGACGAAAGAGGCGATGGCGGAAGCGACAGAGGAGAAAAAAATGTTAAGAGTTTTTTTAGAATTTTGAGTAATGGAATGAAATTTAGTTGAAAGAAACTAAAAATAATTATTTTGAAAATAATCAATCAAAATGGCATTCTCGATAATACTAGGATAATTTAGATTTAATGATCATTTGACAAAAGGGTAGAGTTAGTTTAGTAAACGGGTGTTGTTTAAATAATAAACATGTTTTGTAAATTTATTTTAGGTAATTTTCTCTAACTTTTTTGTTGTAAGTTTTAACTTCTCCTCATCGGACTTCTCCTCTCCTCTCATTTGTCTAAGTCTCTTGGTAAATTTTTTTATCTTTTACTTGTTATTTATTTATGCTAATACTATACTAATATTATAACATGTTATCGAAACGATCATTCTACTTTTAAGATTTTGTCTAAATAAATGGATGTAATTAATTAATCAGAGTACGGTTTTACCATCCCGCTTTAATTTGTTATTTTAAAGTGGTTGATTTATTCACCAATACGTACGGGTTTTCCATCTAAATTATTTTATTTATTTTTTTATTGTGGATGAAGTTTTCTCATACCTTTTGTCAAAGGAAATAAATGAAGAAAACAAAGATCAATGGCCAAAATCTATCAATGAATATCAAAAGAGACATGATTGGGTAAAATGGAAAGATGCGATACAAGTTGAACTTGATTCACTTAATCAACGAAATGTATTCGGACCTTTAGTACTTACACCTGAAACCGTGAGACCAGTTGGATACAAATGGGTTTTAGTTCAATAACGAAATGAAAACACGAGATTATGAGATATAAAACTTTTTTTAGCTCAAAGTTTTTCCCAGCGACCTGGAACCGATTAGATGAAACATATTTACCAGTCATGGATGCGACCAAATTTACATTCCCGGTGAGTCTATAATGGAAATCTAGAGATGCGTGTCATGGATGTAGCCACAAAATGTTTGTATCGGTCATTAGATATCGATATCTATATGCTAATTCCCGATGGATTTAAAATGTGTGTAGCAATAAAACCCAAACCTAAAGAGTTATGTGCGATAAAATTGCAAAGATCATTATATGGGTTAAAACAATCTGGACGAATGTTGTACAATCGACTCAGTGAGCATCTAATAAAGAAAGGATACATGAACAATCCTATATGCCCATGTGTGTTCATCAAGAAAACAATGTCAGGATTTGTGATTTTCACAGTTAATTTTGATGTTCTCAATATTATCGAATCCAAGGGGAAATACAAAAGCCATCTGGTTATTTAAAAGGAGATTTTGAGATGAAAATCTCGGGCAAACGAAGTTTTGTCTTGGCTTACAAATTGAAAATTCTCGAAATTATATATTTGTCCACCAGTCAACATATACAAAAAGAGTATTGAAACAATTCAACATGGATAAAGCTATCCCACTCAGCACTCGTATGGTCGTAAAATCACTTAATGTTGAAAACGATCATTTTCGACCTCATGACAAAAAAAGAGATACTTGGTCTTGAGGTACCATGTCTAAGTACCATTGGAGCTCTTATGTATCTTGCGAACTGTGCACCACCTTATCATTTTCCATTAACCTTTTAGCATGATTCAGTTTTTCTCCTATGCGAAGACATTGGAACGTGGTTAAACATATTTTTTGTTACCTCCAAGGAATTTATGATTTAGGTTTGCATTATCCTAGAAATTTAAAAGGTCAAATGATTGGTTTTATAGATGAAGGATATAGGCCAGATCCACACAAAGCTCATTCACAAACGGGATATGTTTTTAAGGTTGGAGGCACTGCCATATCTTGTTTTTCTCAAAAGCAGACACTTGTAGCTACTTCTTCAAATCATGCCGAAGTCATCGCACTCCATCAAGAAAGTAGAGAGTGTGTGTGTGGATAATACCAATAAGCAAACACATCCTTTCAATTAGTGGAGTTCACAAAAATCCAAAACTAACAATCCTATATGAAGACAACGCAACATGTGTTTCCCAAACGAAAGATGTGTTTATCAAAAGAAATATACCCCTGAAGTTCTTCTCATATACTCAAGAGCTCGTGAAGAACAAAAAAATTAAAATACGATATGTCTAATCACATGATAACGCAACCAATCTCTTCACGAAGTCACTATCCACAACCGTATTCAGGAAGCATATCATCACATCTTAATGCGCCAACTAGGAGACCTATAATATTCTCTCTTTTTTTGACATCAAACCTCATTTATTAAGCTTCCCGTAAAATACTCCCCGTTTGGGGGAGCGGTACAACCGTGGGGCTTACATGGGAAAATAAGGTGTTTCTAGATCTTGCTTTTTTGGCAAGATCATCAACAGTCGAATTTAGAGTTCTCGAAACATAAAAAATATTGAAAACAGGAAAAAGTTCTTCAACGAGATAAAGTCTTTAAGTTCCGAAGCAAAAGCTGGCCTTCCACCGGATTGTTCACCATTGAAACCAATTGCATACTATCCGTTGCAAAAGACATATCCACTTGAGAAGTCGTTATTAAGCATTCCATGGCCCATGATAGTGCTTCGAGTTCTGCATGAAGGGGAGATTGGTTGGCTTGTGCACTTCTATGTTCGAATTGACGTATTCGACCTCCTTCAAAAATCGCCCAACCATACCCGCTTATTGGTGCTCCAGAATTCCAAGAGCCATCTACATGAAAAGTTTTTCCATCCACTTCCAGATAAACTGAGGGGGTCACCACTGTTCTTTCATAAGAAACTAATTCCTCTTCGACCTCTTCTTCATTTGCTTGACCCCACAAAGATGCTTCTCGAGTGGCATGATCCATGATATCTTGCGGCGATTCTTGGAAGTTATCAAAAATCACTCGGTTCCTGGCCTTCCAAATATACCAAAGAATCCAAGGAAACACTTGTATGGCTTCCTCAAGAATCCCTAATTTCATTGCATCCTCGAAAAGAAAGGTAAAGTTTCCATACAGAGATTGGCAAGGAAATCGGGATGTAGATGAGGGAATAGGTGATAAAGCTCAAACTTGTCTTGAGGGGGACATTCAAAGAGGAAATGATTAATAGTTTCTTCCTCCGCTCCACAAGTTGGACAATGCTTCTCTTTGCTAATATGCCGATAAAATAATCTTTGGCACGTGGCTAGATAATCCGATAGACATTGCCACACGAAATGTTTGAGTTTTTATGTGGTTTTTAATTTCCATGCTTGCGTCAATAGTGTTGCCACTGTAGGCCCCTGAACAGGGGGGTCACAAGCACGACGAGATAAATCTCTCGCGGCCAGTATCCTGACCTGACAGTATAATTGCCTGAGGTCGTATGGGACCAACTATAGCCATCGCTAGAATATTCTTTAGTGGATCTAATTCCTAATATACGCTTGACACCATCCTGGATGTATAATTCTCGGAGACGATCCTCTTTCCCTTTATTTGTGATGGGATCGATTAGATCATTGACATATAAATGGGGATCTTTCTCGGCACTCACCCCTATTGGTGGCCTGGCCGGATTAACTGGAATCCAGGGTTCGCTCCAAACCCTTGTGATCATATCAGAGCCTATTGTTCTTCGGAGTCCTGAGAGTAGAAGCGGTTTCGCTGCCATTACACTTCTCCAGCCATATGAAGGCCGATTAGATTTTTCAACTTCGAGTGGTCCAGAGTACCTAAAATGTCGCCCCCTCAAGACTCTACTTAAGAGAGAGTTAGGGAATCGAATCAGTCTCCATAACTGCTTTGCTAGTAACGCTAGGTTAAACTCCTCGAACGTTATGAACCCCAGACCACCTGCAGACAGTTGAGTACACAACTTGTCCCAAGCAATCCAATGGATTCTACTACTCTCTTCTTTAGAGCTCCACCAAAATTTAGCTATGGCACTGCTCAGTTTGGAGCAAATTGTTTTAGGTAACAAGATGCACGACATTACATATGTCGGAATGGCCTGAGCAACTGATTTGATCATCACCTCCTTCCCACATTTAGAGAGGAATTTAGCAGTCCATGAATTGATCCTACTTTGTAGGCGGTCTCTCACAAATGCAAAGACTTGTGTCTTAGATCCACATATTTTCTCAGGAAGCCCTAGATACGTTCCCATTCCTCCTTCTTGGTGGATACCCAGGGTCGTCTTTATGGCAGCTCTCTCATCGATCGGAACTTCATTTCCAAACATTACAGAGGATTTGGACATATTGATTTTCTGACCTGTAGATTCGCCATATAGGCGGATTATATCTATAATTCCTTACTCTGAGCTACATTTGCACGACAAAAGAAGAGATTGTCATCTGTGAATAATAGATGAGAAACTGGTGGGATTGCTCTGGCTATATTGATCCCTTGAATTCGTCTGTGCCACTCTGCATCCCTAAGTTGCGCAACCAGGACTTCCATGCATAAAATGAAAAGGTATGGGGATATAGGATCTCCTTGTCTATTTCCACGAGTGGGTTTGACATGTCCTCGTGGCACTCCATTCAAGAGGATTCGATAAGAAACTGATGTTATGCAATTCATAATTCAATCAAGCCATCTAACTTTGAATTCCATCTTAAGCATCAAAGCCCGTAGAAAGTTCCATTCTACTCTGTCATATGCCTTACTCATATCCGTTTTTATCGCCATAAACTTTTTACCTGCAAGCAGGGTTAAAGCGAAGGGCGTGAAAATTTTCTTGGGCAATGAGGATGTTGCCTGTGATGAGCCTTCCTGCTACAAAAGCTGATTGTGTCTCGGAAATTAGTTCCGGAAGTAGATGCTTTAGGCGTCGACTCAAAACCTTTGATGTCACCTTATAGCCCACGTTACACAAGCTTATAGGCCTAAATCCAGTCATTTCTCTTGGTCTTTCGGTCTTTGGGATCATACATATGTTTGTCTCATTTAACTTTTTGTCGAAACTGCCTGTTTCAAAGAAAGTTTTCATCATATGCATGAGATCTTGTCCTACGGCATCCCAAAATTTTTGGTAGAAGAGAGCTGTCATTCCATCAGGTCCAGGAGCTTTTTCCGGCTTAATGGATAAGAGTGCTTTTCTAATCTCATCCTCCGTGATATCCTTTGATAGGACATTGTTCATCCTTTCTGTTACTTTCAGCGGGACTTCCCGGAGTGCGCGATCGTAATCCCCCATTTTAGATGAGGTAAATAATTCCTTAAAATAGGTCACAACCATCTTCTCAACACCCTACTCATCGTCAATCCAATTGCCATCTTTATCTTCTAGGCCTAAGATACGATTTCTAGCTCGTCTTTGCTTGGTAGATGCGTGGAAGAAACTCATATTCTTGTCCCCTTCTTTTAACCACTTTACCCTACTCTTCTGCTTCCAATATGCTTTATTCTCTAAGAACGCTTTACATAGGTCTGATTTTAGCTCCTTCAGGGTTTCGTACGAGATATTTTCATCTGGTTGGCATTGGTCTATGCGGTCCTTTAGGTCTTCTATAAGCTTTTCCGAGTTTGATTTAGAATTTTCTTCCACACAGAAATTGCTTGGCGGCATCTCCAGATCCGATAAGATAGCAGTTTTGAGGGGCCGTCCGAGACTCGTCCCCAACCTTCCATAACTGGCTCTTTTAGTCTTGGTTTGCCTATCCAACGTTTATCGAACATAAAAGTCTTTCCAATCCTTTGGGGAACTTTCAGAATGTTTGCTAGGAGTGGTCTATGATCTGACCTATAATATTCTCTTTTGAGGGGTAGTTTGCATAGTTGTACTCCTTTTACTTTACTATGGTTTTCCCATTGGGTTTTTCTAGAAAGGTTTTTAACGAAGCAACAAATAACATAATGCAAAAGATTATAACGGTATTGATGTCCAAAACGGAGTATTATAAATTCAACATATCTAGTGTATAAATTCAATCTAGTTAAATAATTAGTTGTCACAATTTAAACATTACAGGTCAGAAGTGGAGCCTAATATCTTAACGTTTTGCTTATATAAAAGATGTAAAACCTTCATTCGTAAAACACACCAAAAACATCAAACAATATAAAATCTCTCCTCTCCTCTCCTCTAATTTGTTTAAGTCTCTTGGTAAAAGTTAAATCTTTTATTTATGTTAATATTTATACTAATACTATACTAATATTATAACAATTATCATTTTTTGTCAACAAGGGGATTATCATTAAATTTAAGCCCAATGGGCTATACAGAGATGGTGGGATTAATCCCGTTTGCTATAGTGATTTGAATCGCCTTTCTATGTGCTTTGTTATTTACGAAGGTAAGAAAAGCTTTTTATTTTATTCTTTCGTAAATGATAGCTGATTCCTTGAGAAGGCTTTCGTACATATTTGATCATGTTTTTACAGTATTTGTAATCAACGTTATGAAATTGAGTTCGTAAGATATTCCTGAACATCGAGGCTTCATGTAACTCTAATCATTGTCTTATGTTTTTTATTAAATGTAGGTAAACCATCATCTGTCTACCTATTTATACTAGAAAAGTAGGAAGGAAGATTCTCCTAGATCAATACATACGCAATTTAAAACCTTTGACAATTTGCCCGATGTCATAATTATCAACAAGAAAAACTTTAATAAAAAAGGAACTAAAATAATATACAAAATATGCAACTTTTATAGTCCAAAATTAAAGAAACAAAATATGACACATGTGGATATGTCATTATAGTTCGATTTGGAAGCCTATTACGTTTATCTTATCAAATCGGCGATGATCAATAAACCGGCGATCTCAGACATAACATTCTTATAGATATGTCCTATACATACCATCACCATATCATCACGACAAGTATTGCTTACTCATATAATAAGAGTTTTTAATAAGTTAATTGCTAATATTATTTTGTTTTTATTTAAAATATTTTTACAAATCAACAAAGTATGTGATTTTATTAGTACTTAAAAAATACATATAAAATGAAAAAAAAATTTAAAATTTTTTCTAAAAAATGTAAAATAAAAGGCATGAGTCACAAAAATATTTTCACGTTGAAAAAACAACGTGTCTAAAATAACATAACCAAAAATATAGGACAAGATATAATACGCACAAACAAATAATAGTTTAAAGGACTGAAACATAACTAAAATAAAACAAAAACTAGATTCTAATCCGCGCTATGCGCGGGGTTTTATTTGCATGAATAATTATTTTAATAAAGTTATGTATAAATATTTAATCAGAATTATATTTAAAGCGATATGTATTTAAAGCGAATATGTAAAAATATTTAATCAGAATTATATTTTATAGTAAAGAGTATATGTTATAATAATAAGATATGCATGCTAAATGTATAGTATAGTAGTATTTAGTTGTTCATATTTTTTATATAGTATAATAGTGATTATTAAAATTATATGTTTGTTAATTTATATAA
>OVAN01013357.1:0-12906 GCA_900406275.1 Anastatica hierochuntica
AGGAGATTGACGAAGTCCATAAAGAGATTTATGCAGACGACATACCTGAGAAGAATCATTTGTTCGGAAACCTGGTGGGAGAGTCATAAACACTTCTTCCTCCAAATCACCGTGAAGGAATGCATTATGAACATCCATCTGGTGAACTTCCCAATTTTTAGCTGCAGAGACTTCAAAAACAATGCGAACCGTAGTCATTTTGACAACCGGCGCAAACGTTTCATCAAAATCCTCACCTTCGATTTGTTTATTACCAAGTGCCACCAATTGTGCCTTGTATCGTTCAATAGTGCCATCAGACCGATATTTAATCGTATAGACCCACTTGCAACCAATAGCTTTCTTACCCGGTGGAAGCGTCTCAATAGTCCATGTTTGACTCTCATCAAGTGCATCGATCTCAACTCGCATGGCTTGACGAAAGCGTTCATCCAATACTGCTTGAGAATAATATTTAGGAATCACATTGCTCGTAATAGCATGGAGATATGTCTTGTGAGAATCTGAAAAACGCTCACAAGATACGTAATCATCAATCGGGTAAGCACATGCATCAAGTGGTGAAGAAGTGACCTGAACCGTATTAAGCACATAATCAGTAAGCTTGGCGGGTGCTGTACGCTTACGATGTCCTCGACCAAGCTGTGGAGAGTCAACAGGAGCTGCCGGAGGATCAATCGGGTCTGTCTCATCAGAGGAATGAGCCATCGGCTGTACACGAGACACATGCTGCAGTGTTTCTTGCGCAAGAAGTAAACTCAAGACATGTCTCGATACCAGCCCTGGAGCCATTTCGGAGACAGAACCGGAGCTATTGGTTGGTGTCGAGAGCACTGGAGTTGTATCACACAGCTCATCTTCATCAATATCTGAATCACACAGCTCATCTATCATCACATCGATTGGTGAATTTGACGGGAACGAAGGCTGAGATAATGATGAAGAAGAAGTAAGAGTAGCTGCATACGGAAATGTATCTTCACAGAAAATGACGTCTCTAGATATGGTTATCTTCACGGTTTCAAGATTATACACTCGCCAACCCTTTTTCCCAAACGGATATCCAAGAAACACTGATTTTGTAGTCCGACTTTCAAACTTATCAACTCGACGATGTTGATTATGGATGTAACACAAACAACCGAAAACCCGTAAATGGCTCAAAGGTGGTGGTTTATACAACTTTTCGAACGGTGTCTTGCCACCTAATGGCGTAGCCGGAGTTCGGTTTATAATGTATCCCGTCGCCAACACACACTGGCTCCAAAATTCCAATGGTAATGATGCTTGAAAACGTAGTGCACGAGCCACATTTAAAATGTGACGATGCTTACGCTCCACGCGTCCGTTTTGTTGTGGCGTGCCAACACACGAGGTTTCGTGAATAATGCCTTGCTCTTTGAAGAAATCAGTGAGACATAGAAATTTTGTACCATTATCACTTCGTATACACTTGACTTGTTTATCGAACTGCCTTTCAACCATAGTGACAAAATTTTTCAGATTCATAGGAGCAACTTGCTTGTTTGGAAGTAGATAGATCCACAGAGCACGCGAAAAATCGTCTAGTATTGTGAGAAAATATGTGGATCCATAAAGTGCGGGAGTGCGATACGGCCCCCAAAGATCACAATGAATAAGCTCAAAAGGACTAGTCGTTTTATTCAAACTTCTAGAAAAAGAAACACGCGATTGTTTGGCGTGTATACAAATCTCACATGTTTTATGATCAAAGCTGCTACTACTACTCAAATCAGAAATCGATAACAAATCTAAAGCTTTAGAAGCAGGATGTCCCAACCGTTGATGCCATAGCTCATGAGAAGTGTGATCCGAGATATGCATCGCCTCAGCAACTTCCATACTTCTAAAGAAATACAACCCTTTCTGTTGCTCAACCGCTCCAATCAGCGTCCTCGTAATGCGGTCCTGAACAACGCATAATGTATCAGTAATCTGAAATACACAAGCCCGGTCACGAGCCAACTGCGAAACCGAAATCAAATGGCACTTCAAACCATCCACAAAATACACATCTTTTAAAGTAAGATGTGTTCCCATTCTAACTGATCCGTGTTTATTAGATACCGTATGATGACCATCAGGAAGTCTAATAAGTACCGGAGACATATCATGAACCTCATCTAATGCAGAAACCGATCCTGTCATATGGTTACTTGCACCCGTATCAACAATCCAAGAGTGATTCGATATCTTACCAGAGAGTTTGGAAGAGGATGTCGATTGCTCACGTTCATTTAGAAGATGAACAAGACTCTACCACTGCTTATCACTCAGGCCCGTGATACCGACACGATCAGCTGCGGTTATCACTGAGTTTGCTGCTGCCACTGGTACAGAATCAATTGCATTTGCTCGGGCCACTTCCTGTCCACGACCACGCCCCACAACACGTGCAGCAAGCTGCTGATTGGATGCACCAGTCCGTGGCTTGCTACGGTCCACCCACCAGTCAGGATACCCGATTTTCCGAAAGCAATTCTCGGCCAAATGCCCTGTCTTTCCACACGAAGTACAAACCACTCTATTCTGAGTATTTGTGATCTGTTTTGTACGGGGCAAGCTTTGTACCGCAAAACTCGTCTCCTCCATTCTTTTCGCAAGTATCCGACTGGCCAATTTGGATTCTTCATCTTGAGTAAGCACATTGTATGCTTCATCCAAACTTGGTAAAGGATTACGAGAAAGCAAATTTGATTTAGCTTGACCATACAAAGTCTCATCCAAACCCATCAAGAACTGATGAAGTTTGTCTTCTTCGCGCTCTTTTTCAACTTCTTCCATGGTTCTCGCCTGACTATAATCAACCAAATTCGTCTAAAGCTGTGTGAGCTTTCCATAATACGCCTCCATTGACATACCCTTCTGATGACAGTTAGACAACTCGGCCTTTAATCTCTGAACTCTCTGGCCGTTGCGAACTGAAAATCGTTTTTTAGCATGTAACCAAAAATCAGCAGCTTTCTCATGATGAGACATCGAAGTTCTCAGATTCTCATCGACAGTTAACTTCAGCCATGACACAACCATTGCATTATTTGCACACCAATCTTCATAAAGTTCATGATCTGGTTCTGGTTTTCATAGAGATCCATCAGCAAACTCGAACTTCTTTCTAGACTGAAGTGCCAATCTCACATTAGTTGCCCATTCATCATAGCTAGATCCTCTTAACGGTGGCTGAGAAATCACACTCTCTGGATTATCTCCCGCCGATAAGTCATATAGATCAATGGTCCTTCGTGTTCTCTGTGTCATTGTATGTGTCACAGGAACAATCGGTTGTTGTTGAGTCTCACCACTCAAATTTCAGAATCTCTGTTCCGTGAAGAAAGAATTGGAAACAGAGAGATTAGGTCAAAGAGAGAAAAAAAAATAGAACAAAGAGCTTTTCCATATTGTATCCCAACAATATGGAAAATAGAACTTTTCAATTTTTTTAAAAACACATTTTCCGGATGAAACTTCTCCAAGCAACGTCGTTCTTTATATCCTCAACTTGTAACGCAAAAAAGTATACTAGAAGTAAAATTGCATGCCTCTTTACTTTTTCATTTTCTGTTAATAATGTTAATCCGCATGACACGTTAATTAACCCTAACGAACTAAAAAATTTTATTATAGTTTTGCTATAATAAATATAGGCTCGCCCTTAGTCCAGATACTCTCGGTTCTATAAATTTCATTTCTACTTGACGTACGGCCAGAACACTATTGAGAAAAATTCAGAATAGTTTTGATTTTCTCTAAGTCACACATTGCTGAAGAATCATTTTAATCTATCACCTCATGGACTGTTTTTAATAAATTATATATTTTGATTACTTTGGATTAAAAAGAGTTATCTGCTAGTTGTATTTTGGGAATAGTTCCAAATACGTCCGCGCATTTCGGATCACAGCTAGTCGGTTTCGGTTGGCTTCAAATATATTCACATTTGGGGCGGATTTAATAACTTAAGGAAAATCCGAATATATCCAAAATTATTTTAGATTCAATTTAGATTCAGATATTTTCGGGTTTATTTAAGTTTCAGATTTAGATTTAGGGTTTTCAGAGACTATTTAAGCTTTTTGGATTTTTCTGGGTACCTATTGAGATTAGGATTTGGGTAATAGCCAATATCCGAAATATCTATAAACAAAACTTGTTACAGTATTTGTGTCCATATTTTCAGATTCAGATATTTTTCCCCAACCCTTGTTTTGAAAATAAGTTAACACCTTATAATGTACGTACGATGTCATCACATCATACAAAAGTATTATGCAAAAGTTTACAATTGCACCTCTTTTTTTACATCGTTTACAATTGCACTTTATCTCCTCTTTATTAATTTTCTTTTATTTTCTTTTTGGATTAATTTCTGTAGGAGACTTTTTGAGAGAAACTGTTGAGACTTGGGAGCTTCTAAAAAATATAATAATTTGCCTCACAAAGCTTTCCTCCATCCAACCAACCGCAGGAGTTCCCCCAATAAATAAACACACCACTTTGCTCCTCCATGCCGGTGAGTTCTTGAGAGTTTAATATTATATAAAACAAACTTATAGTATACAATTTTTTTATAATTAGTCACAAGCTTAGTTTACAACCATTCCCCCTTTATATTCCTCCTTGACATAAAAAAGAGAGCGATAAACACTTTATATCTTAACTTTTTTTCATCTACTTCTCTCTCAACTTTTCACATTTTGGAGCTTACCTTTTCAACAATTCTATCTAAAAAAATGCCCTTAGAGGCTGTCGTATACCCGCAAGATCCATTCGGGTACCTCTCTAATTGCAAAGAGTTCATGCTCCACGACTTATTCTATCAAGAAGAGTACTTAGCTCAAGATACGAAGAACAACATTGATAAGTTAGGGCAAGAACAAAGCTTTGTAGAAAACGAGAAGCTTAGTAACAATCTCCAAGCAACAACGGAGGAGGAAGATCGCCGATGGCGAGGGTTTAATCAATACCCTTTAAATCCTTTGTTAGAGGAAGAGCTTATTCATCCCGCCACTGACGTAGAGAAACATCCACCTCTGCTGCAGAGGAGGAAGAGGAGGAGAATGAGGAGCAGCAAGAACAAGGAGGAGATTGAGAACCAGAGAATGACTCACATCACCGTCGAGAGAAATCGCCGGAAACAGATGAACGAGTACCTAGCCGTGCTCCGTTCTCTAATGCCATCGTCTTATGCTCAAAGGGTAATTCAGTCTTTTGATACTCACACTATATATATATATATATATATATATATATATATATATATATTTCTATATATATNTATATATATAGTTCTCTATAAATTAATACTATTAATATTCGATAAATTAATACCTCCATAAATCAATAATTTTTTCCGGTTCCAATTTAAAATTTTGATCCAAATAATTTTTTATAAATTAAAATATCGGTAAATTAATAAAATATTTTCGTTTAAACAATATTAGTTATAGAGTTTTAATTGTGTATCCCAATATAGTCACTATTATTTTTAGGTTTTTTTAAAATATGTGTGCCCTTGTTTTACTTCCTTGGCTTAGACCATGATTATTGAGAGTTCTACAGAGGAGGTTCTTAAAAAACTATATATATGTTTTCGTGTTTGGGGTTCTTAAAACTTGTAAAATCTCTTGTTTAAGAGACTTTTACAATGAGTTCTTAAGTTTTAAGAACCCCAAACATTAATATAGATATATATATATACCCAATAATTTCCTCTTTAGATACCCAATAATCTTTAGTACCTAGTTTATGTGTATTTTGAAGCTTCTTTAAACCAATATATAAAAACTCATTTTTAATATTATATTAACATCTGACCCTCCAAAATAGAATGAGTATGATTTATAAAAATATTTGGATGCTTTCATTTATTCATTTTGTATCTAAAGAGAATCATAAACTTGTATATGCAGTTTTAACTTCACAAGTTAACAAAAAAAGAATTATAACAAAAAAAAAAAGTTAACAAAAAAAGAATAGAATAAAAGAAAGTTTCAAATGTCGAACCTAGTCACAGTAACAGTAACTATACTACTCGATCAAATAAATTTTTGTAAAAGAGAAGGAGACAAAACTAAATGATAATACTCCCTCCGTTTTATATTATATGATGTTTTAAAGAAATTTTTTTGTTCTAAAATAGATGATGTTTTCATAAATCTATGTAGATATTTAACGTTATTTAGTTTTTATAAATTTTTTTATATTTTGTAATGTTCTTCCTTGGTTGAATTTGTTTTAGTTAATGATATTTTTATGTAAAATAGATAAAATGAATAAAATTTAGTTATTCTTTAATCCGTGTGTCCAATCTTAAAACATCAAGTAATGGAAAAAGGAGGGAGTATTATAGGAGCCGCAAGCCTTTTTTTTGTTTTGTGCACCAAAAGACTGCAAGCTAATAAGCTTGAACTTTGATTTGAATGGTTTTTGGTGGTAAAGGGAGATCAAGCTTCGATAGTGGGAGGAGCCATTAAGTACATGAAGGAGTTAGAGCATATCTTACAATCGGTAGAGCCTAAATGGACCACGACCACGACCACGGCTTGTGAAGCCGAAGGAGCCGACGCTAGCACTAGCTCATTGTTAAGTCCCTTCTCAGATTTCTTCACTTTCCCACAGTACTCCACGACAAAGTCACCCGTAATGGATAGCTCATCATCTTCACCGGCGGAAATAGAAGTGACGGTGGCTGAAAGTCACGCAAATATAAAGATAATGGCGAAGAAGAAGCCAAGACAGCTTCTTAAGCTCGTAGCTTCGTTACAGAATCTAAGACTCACTCTTCTTCATCTTAATGTTACTACTCTCGATGATTCTATTCTCTACTCCATCAGCGCCAAGGTACGAGTATATTTACACTTTCCACTTAGTTAAAATGTGATCTAAATTACATATTCAAAGTTATATATACGCTTTACATTTTTGCATCGTTACATTTTCATTTTTTTTGGGATTGATAAATTAATGAGTGGTGCCTATAGTTTCACTTTATTGATTTTTCATTTTTTTGTCTCTTATTGTTTGCGGAAATAACTTGATTAGTACCATGTTGTGGTTATGTCTGGGCTTTATAAAGGTTACAAAGAATATTTCACATCATTCTTTTTTGCATTTTCTCACTTCCTTTGATTCTTAGGGCTCGCCTCAATAATTTTGGATCAAATTCAAAATCATCAATTTATTTGTTTTAAAATAATTTTCCTAAAAGAATCAAGGGACAATTCATCTAAAAAATGAAAAAAAATGAATGTGTTTATCCACATGCACGAGTTTGTATATGAGTTTTTGGTGTATACACCGCATGTTTCATGGAACATCATAAGCTCGTCGTTAGACAAATATGTATATATTATTTTTAAATATACATTATTTTGTCGGTTTGAATTCTTTTCAAGAATCGTTAAATAGTTTTATTTCTTAATTAAAAAATGGTTTTATTCAGGCTGATGAAGGGAGCCAGTTGAATACCGTGGACGACATTGCAACAGCTTTGAATCAAATCATAAGGATGATTCAAGAAGACTCAAAATAAATGAAGTTAATAGAATAATTAATTAATGTTAATTTACTTTTCACTTATCGTTGCTTTTAATTAATTAAAATCAAAATTTGTGAATTTTTTTACAGTTTCTCTTACTGTCTTTTTATGTAAGTTGGATTTTTGTCTCCTGTAATGAATCCACTATCTTTGGCCTCTATTTTATGTCTTAAACTCGCAAATAGTTGAAAAAGAAGAAAAGCGTATGTCTTAAGTCGATAGGTAGGTGGTTGCTACATTCGGTGCTAATGGCCATATTTAACGCAAGCCTAATGTTCTCTCAGTGTTCTGCTTAGGGTTGTTCAGTGGGTGTATGATGATTAATATATATATATATATATATATATATATATATACGGATCTCTGCTTAAAAAGATTTTAGTATTTATATATTTATTTCGGTCACACGAGGATTCCTCCAATCTGTTGTTCCCGCCGTGACTCAGAAGGTCGTATGTGAAATCCTCAGAAACCGAAATTTAAATCCAATCAGAGCTAAAAGCCCGGTTTTTAATATTTTTGATACGTCGAAGGCTGTAACCACGAAGTGTAACATTCTTATGTGACAGTGGACAATTTATACTTTTGACTTTGAGAGCGAATAATTTCTGTTAACATAATACTAAAGCATAATTTCTGTTTATCTTAAAACACCCGACAATTAAAATTAAAGATATTGGCTTATTTTATAGGTTACATCTTTATAAATATCATTAGCCGACCAGAACACACATGCATAAACTATTCATGGACAATCAAACCATTTTTCCACCTCGAGATACGAACCATAAAATGGACAACTTACAAACCCACTAAACCCTCCAAAAATTAAACTAAATATTTTCAGTATATAGTTGTCTAGTTTGAAGTTTAAACCATAGATTTAAATTAAAAACTAGAGTGAATTTAATAAATAACCGAACGATGTGAAGTATTTAGTTTTTAGGAAAGAGAAGGTAAAATAATAATATTTTATTGGGGAAATATTACTAAAATATCCTGGTTTCTACAAAAAGACAAAAAAAATTAAAAAATTGAGGGCGCCAAGATAATTTAACAAAGAGGAGGTGATGAGATTTAAATAATACACAATACATGGTCATATACCTAATTTGTCCGAAAAACTATGTGAAAAGTTTTTCACAATATCTAAATAAAAAAAGACCTCAAAATATAGTCGATCATTCTCTTCAACAATTTTTTTATGTTTTCAACTTAGATTAACTATCTTGCAGCTTTCTCTCTATATGTTTTTGAAAGATATGCCATATTTATTTATGGATAGCTATCGGCAGTTTCTGATCGCACAACAAAAATCGAATCGCAAAATATACTGCGATTTAAAACGTTGGTTGTTTGATGGTTGTGACTGATCGCTCTGATCAATTGTTGACTAAAACAACTAGCAAACATATATAATATTAGTCGCTATCGTTAATCGCTAGCAATTAGCAAGTGAATATCAACCTAGTCAAATTTATTTGTATATTAATTTGTATTGAAACTGTATTTATCCATTAAATCTTAACACATAGAATGGGTATGTTCAAAGAATTTCAATAATTTTGAAAGTTAATTTAATAACAAAACTAATATGAGTCTAAGAACACGTTAAAAAATGAGTCAAGGAAATGAAAAATAAGTTGATTGGAATCTAACAATACATATGTTTCTCCATACATACCGATTTTTTGAAACACGTTATTACTATTGGGTTAATGGGCCTAGTTCTTGGGCCTTTTTGAAAATGAGTTATTTTACTTAAATATTATCGTGACATTTATGTTTTGATTATGTAGCTTCGCTGTGTAATAAGTATCTCACCTATATAATAATAATATATTGATGTTTAAGATTTTTATTGTTAAAATATAGTTATATTTTTGACCGTAATTTTAAAATTTGTGACTTTAAAAAGTCACAATTATTTGGCTGTGAGAAAAAGTCACGTATTAACAAAGAATAGAAAAGATTTTGACTGTGAAAAATACTAGAAGACTATTAGAACAAAGGAGTGGTCTGTGCCCCACACTGAATTTTGCTTTTTCTTTAACAATTGGCATTAAATTTATTGGAATGCGCGTAATCTAAATATTTGTCTAATGTGTGCCCCATACTAAATTTTCTTCTGGTTCTGCCCCTGGGACAAATCATCACTTTAAAAATTGTACATGAAAGTAAAAGTTTCTACAACCTCAACCAATCACACCTTTAATTTAAATTATTTATATAATTAATTTTTTTTAAAAAAATAATGTATAAACCAATAACAATGTTACTCAATGGGTATCTCAATGAGAGCTTTAGACCACCTCCAACCGTGTGTCTCGGTGGCACAATAACATATGTAAGTTTTTTTGATTAAAAAAAATTAAAAATTAAAAAGAAAACCAATCGCGGACCGCCACGTGTCAGTAAGGCCCGCAAACAGTACAAGAGACTCAACATGTATCGATACTTAAATAGGGATCTGAATGAACGAATCCTTATTTTGTAGCGGGGTCCACAATTATTTTAATATTCTTTGTCTAGGTTTTGGAGCTAAAAGCCCCCGTTGGAGCTGCTCTTAAATTTTTCAAATGAAAAACCCATCTCACTCTCTTTCCTCTCATTTCAAATTTTTTTATTATTTTAATGCTGAGATACTCATTAAAAACTCTCCAATGCAAGTGCTCTAACCTATGGAGATATCAGCTTTACACTACAGAGAACAATAAACTTCAGAATATTAGACTAATCAACTATTAACAGCTTGCTTGATACAGAAAACAAAACTAATTTGAAATAGCATTGGTTGCTATTATTGAATCAAAACCGATATTTGTGTTATATAAAAAGAACAATCTAATACGTTGCGTTCTTGCCAAATACGGGTGATAAAGATAGATATGTCAAGCACTTGTAAATTGTAATTGATATATAATGTTGGTTAGAGTCTGATAGTAAAAATGTACATCATTAGTTGCGATGTCTCGATCATATATATGTTTTCTCAAGACTAAATACCACATAGACCACCTTTTGATTAGCTTAGATTGTAGGTTGAGTAAGCCTTAAGATGTCTTTCCATCAATGCTCTTTTGAAAAGAAAAATGTCCAGGGTAATGAATTATGCTTTGGTTAGTTTAATTAAATAAAAATTTATTGAAAAAATGAAGAAGTTATATATTTCACCAAAGAACCAAAGTCTAGCAAATAATGAGTGGGCACTATATATAGCCCGAGTGATTGTTTGGAATGTAAGTTCCACCTGCTTTTTTCTTTAGTCTATAGATTTAATCATTGTGAGGTTTGTGACGATAACCTTGTGATCTACCAAATGATTTCCAATTTTCTTGTTTTTTATTTTATTTTTCCTTTGAACCTAATTAGTACAAAGTAAGAATGATCTAAATAGGATAAGGTTAGTTAGTTTATTTTTCATGTTCCCTGTTCTGATATTATTGAAAACTTTTTGTTACTTTGAAGCGACTTAAATTTTTATATATCAGTAAAATGTCATATTGTTACTAATGAGCTTAAAACCCAAAGTTAGATGGTTTAAAAACTCGGTTTTTGATGAATAAATCCTAAAAGGGTGTTTTGCCTCAATTTTTCGTTTTTCACTAAACTTTTCTTCTAGGTTAACTAGCGATTTCATAACAATTT
Organism: Anastatica hierochuntica; assembly: GCA_900406275.1. NCBI lineage: Eukaryota > Viridiplantae > Streptophyta > Magnoliopsida > Brassicales > Brassicaceae > Anastatica > Anastatica hierochuntica. The sequence goes on from OVAN01013357.1 coordinate 11,207, forward strand.
AAAAATTTAATGTGGAAAATAATTTTGTATTGGGTAATAATTAAACGATGTAATAAGTTACCCAACCCTTTATGGAGGAAACACATTATTTTCCCCAAATATATCCAAAAGTAGAAAACCTTAGTAATGCGTTTAATGGAATAGTTAAACTCCAACAAAAAACACACCATTTTTTCTATATATATGCACAAGCCACAAGAAATGATCATAAATAGTATCCCTTATAATATTTGACAAACACTAAAAGAAGAAGAAGATGAGCACACTTCTTGGTTCCCTTATCTTCATATTCTTCTATGTGGTCGCACCTGCCTCATCTGCCACTCTAACAGTGAACTGGTCCCTTGGCACCGGCTACACTACACTCACCACCGGAAAGACCTTTGCCGTCGGCGATACCATTGGTGATTCATTATTTCTAAGAAAACTCTCTCAAGAATTCATTCGACTTAAAATTATAACTTTCTCCTTTTCTTTACAAGATTGAGATAAAATCAAAAGAAATCTCAAGAGAACACCCATTAACTAGGGAAATTACTCTCGCATGTTGGTTTTATTTACGTAGAATGAACATGTAAAACCGATATTTCTATCAAACTAACAAACATATACTGATTTATATCATATAAGTTCACTACCGCGATAACATTAATTACTATTGTTATTTACATTGTGTTACATGTGTAGTGTTCAACTATGTTGCGGGTACTCATACAGTGGACGAAGTGAGCGAGAATGACTTCAAGAGTTGTACTATAGGAAACTCCATTACTTCTGACAGCAGCGGAACCACAAGCATAGCTCTCAATACAAGTGGTTCTCGTTACTTTATCTGTAGAATCCCTGGCCATTGCGCAGCAGGTATGAAGCTCGCCATCAACGTTGCATCAGCCTCTTCAGACGGTGTAGGCGGTGGCACCACCACACCAACCCCTCCCACTGAAGGTGGCGCCACCGTACCAACGCCTTTCAACGGAGGAGGAGTTGGTGGTTACATTCCCACGACCACACAGGCCATTCCTTGTACTGCTTGGGCCGTGTCCTCTTCATTAGGGAACTTGGTTGCGATTTGGACCGTTGCTTTTTATGCTTTGGCTTTGTCTTAGTTGAAACTTTGTTGTTCGTATCTTTGGAATTAGGAGTCATTAATTCGGATATTAAAACAAATTAAATCGTAAGCTTGTAATATATTAGCTTGTGAATGCTAATATTAATGGGCTTTCACAAGTTTTGCAACAGGCTTTGGATAAAACCCATCAAACAAAAAACCCATCAAAAATAAGTCATACACCTATAATCTCGTCCCACATCGATAGTTCCAGCAATAGAACTGCTCTATATATTAACCTGAAAGTGACTTGTCTGGCACAACAGTCATTGGACGAAGTGAATGGGTCACATGGACTTGTCTAAGTTCCGACCCAGGAAAGTCCCCGGGCCACTTATTCGCAGAGATGCTATCTCGGGAACGAGAGAATCATACGGTCGGAGAGATCCATAAGCTGAGACGCGTGTGTGGAGCTTTCGTGGTCTCTCTCTGTCCCATGATACCATGGCCGTACGTAACACGACAGTTATTCACTTGGTCCTTCACGGACTACCTGAACGGGGCTTACGTTCCAATGACAAAAATTTTTTCATGTCTCGGGGAAAGTACAAAGTACTAAACCAAGTACGAAACTAATAGACCTACATCTAAT